>DWDW01002471.1:0-10197 GCA_018245635.1 Mimoniades versicolor eupheme
CCAGACTCCGAACCACTACTAGAAAATCTAAATTAGAAAATTTTGTAGTGTTCGACACCGGGAATCGAACCCGGGACTTCCCGATCGGCAGTCGCACTCGCAACAAACACGACCAACGAGGCAGTCTATGTAAGATATGTATTGTATAATGTAAGATGATAATGACATGAGATGATATAATGGTCTTGCAGACTACCGATGGTTGTTATTCTTGTTATACACGATAAAAAAAAAAAAAACGCTTCTTCACTTCTTCTAGCTCTGCAAATGAGTCTTCTTTTCATATGATTGGTTCTTGGAATAGGATATAAATCACGCAACGTAAGAAATGTGAACGAAATGAATCACGAAATTTACTGTAGTAGTAAGTGAAAATAATTTCGTTTTCATGTCTGTATGAGAAGCACCCTACAAATAAAACTGGCATGGGTTCGATTTTAAAGAACTTGTTAGCGGACTCTGGACAGACAGACCGTTCTCCGTATTTCAGTGTGGTTTGTTCTTCTAACGAAAGACTGATCACCAGAGTCGAATTTGAAACGGAACATATAATTATCATTTCACAAACCCATTTCCTCTGCCGCAGTGTAAAGAAATTCTATAAAATATAATATTAATTTAGCCTATCCCAGTTCTATGTCGTCTTCCACGAAGTTCGTCATATATCATGGGTTTTTCTGAACGGTTTTCCTCGCAGCAGTCTCATTCTCCTTTGTAAGGGCAGTTGACTGACAACCTTGACGGATCACATCACTAAGACATATCAGACACAAATAAAGTCAGCGTACAAACACTTCACCGAATGTACATTATTATTATTACATGGTCCAGCCAGGTTCCTTACGGAGTAAGCAGAGTGTATGGTAGAGTTTAATATATCTACATCACTTGAATATAGTGCTTCAATTTGGAAAATATTTTGAAGGTAAGCTCTGCGCTCTTGAGAAGAGTGATAAATTTTAGAATCGCTTAAAATAATCTCACTGAAATGCTTTTGCCTTAACTACATTTTCAGTAAGAAACTTATATATTTAAGGTTATATTACATTAGTGTTTATCACAGAAATAAAAGAGTTGAGTACGAGAAAATAATAAAAATCTATGTAGTTTAAACTTGTAATTCTTTAAAGAAAATAATTAAACGTAACATCAAACCTGTAATCCCCGAAGAGGTGGGCAGAGGAATGTCGAGAACTCCCACGTTTCACCAGTTATGTTTAGGTCCCAGTACCTTACTATCTATGGATTAGGTGGTGAGCCTAATGCCACGAAAATATATTAATTAGTAATAGAATTTCACTTAATAAAGGATAAAACAAAGGGGTCTAATAAAAATATCTGTCTGGAATCACAGAAAAAATTTTAAAATGCTTTTCAAGTGTTTTCATTGTTGTTCAAAAATTCAGTTCAAAACTCTTGACTGAAATTCCTAAACCTTTTATAAATATACCGTGATCTTGACTTTAAAATACGTATAAATCTCAACCGAAGTAATCTTTCTAAGTAGTTTTTAGTATAAGTAGTTTTAAGTCATCAACAGCTTGTTGTGGTCCACAGCTGGGCATAAATTCTCCAATAGCACGCCGCTTGATCCTCAGATCTTCGTTTCAAACCACATTATAATAGTCCGTATGATATTGATGGTGGGGGGTCGATTCACCGACACTGGCTGTGCAAACAGCTCCTCGTACGCAATATAATTTATGAATATTATATAAAACATTAATTGTAGCCGAAAATGAAAGATATGTCTGATTCAAGAAAGCGTAAAGCGAAAAATTCAGTCACCCGTGTTACGATTGCTCTCTTTTAACTAAGGTACCTAATCAGAAACACGGCTATATATTCTTATATTTACTTTTATCGAATTCGTACACTTATATACCTATGATACGCACTCTTTACGCCTATATACCTGTATTTAGATATTAGTTATATCCTTTGAGATTGTGTTACTATATTTTAAAAAACCAGTGTGTTGTTTTCAGAAGTTATCAGGAATATTTCCTTTTGTTTGTACTGTGAGGTTTTACTCTTATGAATATAATATGTTTTCGACATTGTGGTTTATTATGTTCAGTATTTGATTTTTGTTTTTACACGATACAAGTTACATCAACATACGCGTCCCACTAGTTCATATACTTTACATGTATTCTACTCACGTTTCCTCGTTATTTTATAAACCTCATTCATGTATTATATTATGTACGTATATACATATGTATGTGTGTTATGTCAGTGTGTATTGCTTTCATTTATTATAAGAAATAATCATTTATAATAAGTAAAATCTGTCGATGTTGTATTAATTGGTGTGAATGATTACTTGCTAAAATCCTTATAATTATTACTGCGTCATCCAAATTCATCACTTCCTCTATTCATGCATATTTCTACAATGCTTTAATTGAACTAATATGCAAATAGCTTAAAAGTTAAAAAAAAACTAAAACAGAATGTTGAAATAATAAGTGTTTGAATATTTAAACTTTTAAAGCCACTATAAAACATTTTTGCACGCGGCGGTATGTACGAAACAAACCGCGCCCGTTTGTTTGTTGTCGATGTCCCGTCGTAAATCATGGACCCTCGTCCACGAATACACAATGGATGCCCGATCAAAACGTCACTGTCCTCAGCTCCCCACTGAGGATGGTCATCCTATCGGCTCAAGCGGAGGACATATCGAAATAAATGCGTATTTAACTAAGATAACGACCACTATTTATTGTTTATAAATAAAACTGCGTATCAAAATTTATGAATTTTATGTAGAGCAGACGTTGTTGTGAGTTATAAAGTGTGCGATAATGCTGTACAAATATGTCAACTTATACACACACAAACTATTTTGATGATACAATGATATAAGTAGGTCTGCAAACAAAAGGGACAATATTTTATTATCTTTGCCATGCATAAATACAGCGACACTTATCAGCGCTGTGTGTTCGCTACGTCTCATAATAGACGTTGCAACGTATCTGCATAGAAATATGTTCTATATATGAACTGTAATGAGTTAGCTCAATATAATTTTATTATTTTAAGAAAATTCCAACTATTTGATGGATGAAGCCAGTCTCTCAAGAGCCGTTCGCTTACGAGTTTTACTTAACGCTCCACAACTACTCGGACAAACTTTCCTCGCACTTAAACTTCTAAAGTATTAATCGATCACCTCTGGCCAACGATCTAGTGAGCGTTATTAAGCTGTCCCAAGGATCTACATTGTTAACATTGTATGGCACGACCTCTTTCGTCCCAATGCGAGTTCCGGTGAATAACTGAGACTTTTTGACAGCAGACGCTAAACTTAATGCGCTATATTTTACGGGTATAACTGTGGTGTTAGCCCGTATATGCGGCATTGTGGGGGAAATATTATGCAAAACTATGCTCATATTTCTAGAAGCTGCATCGTTCACGCTTCATTAGCTATCAACGCGGGAACCTACGGCGTATCTACACAGCTTCTTGCTCTGAACTGCTCATTAATATTCATATCTAGTGTATTGTTAAACATTTACTATTATTTTTAGTTCTGTTCTTATTCGCTAGCGGAATCTACTCGAATTTTAACAGGAACATTAATATCACCTGTTAAAATCCTAAAATAATATAGAAGACAATTGTAACGCAATATATTTAAATTGGTTTTCTTCAAGGTGAATATATCTTCATACGTTTGATGCTAATATCAGAAATGGGGTTAAATGTAAGGGTAATGGAAACCGTGAAGGAAGGCGTATGGGAGGCATTTTGCAGCTTTTATAAGCGTCAGTAAGCCACGTTAAATCCGGGGCGTTACAAAGGCTTAGTGGATTTATTTTATTACATTTACTTATTCAGCATTCAGACCAGTGTGATGACCGTCCGAATATTTTCAGAATCTACTTAGTTAATTAAATTAGCGTACCGCTTTATCTAAATTTAATGGGCCCCATTAACAACGAGGTTGACGTAAGCAAGTTGTTTTTAATGTTTTATGTTTATTGCTTTATTTATAAAATGCTATATAATGCGATTTGAGTTGCGAGATTTCAGTTCATATAACAATTAATATATTAAGTAGTCGTAGTATATTAGTACGAGCGTAATTAAATTTAAAAAGTATAGCTTATGAGTATAAGGCATGTTGCTCATAAAGTTATAAAGTTGGTGACAGGATCACGGAAAACTTTTTATAGGAAGTTATTAAGTGTCAATTAAATAACTGTGTCACAAGTTACAAATCAATAGCAATTTGATATATGGATTTGGAGTTTGTTTATTGTTGTGGAAAATGTAAGTTATATCGGCATGCAGGACGGCTCAGTAATGATGGAAATATGAAACTCATATACACTACTATACAGTTATACGTATTCCATCGACACCCATTTTTGAAGAAATATAGCTTAGATAATACATTTATTTAACTCTTTATCAAAATTTGTGACCTAATAAAAGTGGTTGAAAGTATAAAGTTGAAGTTTAATAAAGTTATCGAACAAAAGAATCGTGCCTGCTTTAATTCTCCTGTTTTATAACGTAAGTTTTTACCTCTACTCGTAAAGGCATATATCAATCATTTAAAATTTCGTTAGTAAACTGAAAAAATTCCATTTTCTACAGACCTTTTAGATATCCCTGAGTGTATTAGACCTGATAATACTTATAAAATGTACATTTCTGTAGACTAAGGGTAATGGAATTTGTACACAATATGTTTTAACTACAATATATTAAAAATGTCTCAAAGGTTATCTACATTATAACTTAATTTCAGTCTAATAAAATAATCTCATTGAAATAACATTTGATTTGAACAACAAGTCATTGTAAGTGTCATTACGATGATAAAATAAAAATAAATAACAAAAACAACGTGGTACCTACAGGCAAGTCTCCCATTGGTGGAATTGTAATAGCCATATTAAGCAAGATAAACAAAGGGGAGAATTAACGAAGAAAATCTTCACCTCGAGGGAGCTCGACGCATCAAAGGTGCTCCAACGCAATTAAGAGTTCGGCCGTCAATGATTTCTCACTCGCCCCGCTTCTGCGATTAAGCGATTCAATTTTCGAAGTGCCAGCCATTAAATGAAGATGTTCCCGTCTATTTTCCGCTCCGCAAAAATTAAATGGTGCGGCGCCCGAAGAAACAAAACCATCAATGTACATCGCGAATATTGGCCGCATCCGCAACGAGATCTCTCTTTTTTCCTTTTACAGAAGAAATACTAATCTAGTTAGTCCAATCTCAAATGCGTTCCTTTAATCTGGGGAAATAAAGCTTTGCCACAATTAAGTCAATCACGCCTGTTTAACTCGATTTCCTTTTAAGAAACCTATTACAGACCGCAGGGACCATTCTCGGCAAGAGCTACGAGCTAAATTGCTCCGAGGTACAACCAGTCAATTTAAATGTTAAAGCAGTTTCATTAAAAATGACAATGCAAATGTTATCATGGAATGTTTTTATACAAAAAAAAATTAAGTAAAGTAAAAGCGAGTCGTTTCTGTAATTCATATTTTATAATGTGATCCCATTATACATATTAACCAAGCATTTTAATTCGAAGAACTGTTTTATGTTTAACTATTTATAACATTGCGCAATAGAAATTGTCATATGTAACAAAACTATTATATTAACATACCATTTGTTCGCTTGTCGCTCGGAGTCTGTAGACAATAGCGGCAATAGACTCACCATCTGCATATTTCATAGTGAGATGTAAAAGTAACCGGTGTAACGTGGGAATGTACTACACTCCTCTGTCTACCTCTTCGGGGATTATAGGCGTGATGTTACATTTTTTTACCACTTATCGTCGCTGGCACCCCGGGTAGAATAGTTGATAACAGCAATGTGCATTGAGTTTGACCTTACTTACTTCGGCGTAGGTTAATAATGATATCAAAGTAAATAAATAAATACATTTGTATGCAAGTCTTCCAATATTTTATATTGTATAAAGTCTTTTATTAAATCCGGCGTGTGGTCTGTTGTCAGAACATTTAGATAGAGAGTATTTAATTATTTCAACTCAAGATACTGGTCTATTATTAGAACCATTGACCTGTTTGTTCAATAATTGCAATTAATTAATACCGAGATAACAATATAAACACATTACATATTTATTTATACGACATTTTATTTGTATGCATGAATTAAATTTACTCTCTTACTCAGTTTATGGATTAGATAAAGCAGAAAAATGCAGTCAGTGCAAGACAATTATTTCATTCGGGGAATTGACTCAGCATTTCTCTTAAAGCCCGACGTAGAATTTTCCCTCTTGGATTTCTTGGTATATTTTCAATAAATGTAACCCCTCCTCTTAATTGCATGAACGGCGCAACCTGAAAAGGATTAATGAGTTACTTTTGTGCACTCGTCATATGTTTGTAAGAAGGAAGTTTTTAAGTCGTATTTTTTGACAAAATTTCCAGTACCTTTGGAAAAAGAAAATGCTTTGAAAAGTGTAACAAATGTGTCTTCTAAAAGTCTACTTCCTATCAATTTAAGGACTAAAAAAATGAAGAAAAACTAAACAAAGTTTGTGAATTAAAATCTGAGTCTTTCAATGTAGGCACATTCTGTGTTGACTGTTTATTTACCTGAGAGCTCACGTAATCAACGAGCTCCATCTCAGTAATGTCAGAGACCGGTCGCCTCACTACAAACGCAGTAGGTTCCTCACCGTATTCGGGGACCGGTTTGCCCACTACACCTGCTTCCCGTACATCTGGATGGAGGAGCAGTATCGTCTCCAGTTCTAAAGGCGCTATCTGTTAATAAGTTTTATTTATTTAGCAAACTTTCATTTTATGTAAGTAAGACAAAAAGTACCTCTATACAAACTCTGTGTGTTATTACTTGAGCTGTGAAGACTCGGGGGATTGTCGCCACTTTTAAAACGATAAAAAGCAGATTTATATCCCTAGGGTTTGCAAACTAAATAGCGTTGTAAAGTATAGCCCTGAACATTTTTAATTGAAGAGGAAGACTTTTGCTAACCCTATGAAGATTTCCATGTTGGGCGCTCCAAACGCATAGAGTTAAAATGAAATGCAACATTTTGTCAATCTTAAGATTGTATGGTTATCAGGCAGGGCTTAGCGTTTTACATATTCAAATAAGTTCGATGGGTTGACGTTAGTGGAAGAAGAAAATTAAAAAAATCGTTTCTGTTAATTTTAATGAATTTGTCTTTAGTGTAGCTTTGAATATTCCTAAATAGTTTTTGTACTAAATTATATTGCCGTAAATATAGTGATGTCCATTTTATTGGACATTTCTGTTATATTTTTTATCCATGTGATATAGAAGTAATTATTTCGGAATGATGGATAACATTCATTGAGAAATCAAAATATGAAAAATAGTAACGTAACATAATGCCTGTAATCACGAAAGAGGTAGGCAGTGGAATGTAGGATACTCCCACGTTTCACCAGTTACGTTTACGTCTCACTATGGAATAGGCGGTGCGCCTATTGCCATAAACCGGGCACACATCCAAACTCTGAGTCACTACTAAATTATCTAATTTAGAAAAATTAAGTAGTGTCCAAAATATGAATAAAACCCAGCATCCCCCGCTCGGCAGTCGCACTTGCGGCCACAACGATCAATAAGGTTAGTCATATTATTTAAAATGGTCATAATATTTAAAAACATTGCATAACCTTATATCCGTCATAGGAAATCATTTCCTTCATTCTGTCTACGATGTAGAAGTATTTGTCGTCGTCATAGAAACCGAGGTCACCCGTTTTAAAGAACCCTTCCGGATCTAAATAAGTCGAGGGATCGACTCCAATATAGCCCTTCATAAGGACCGGGCCGGTTATCCGGATCTCTCCATGTTGATTGGGACCTAATGTTTTGTTCGTTTTTGGGTCCGATATCTAAAAGTAGCAAGTTGAATATTACAAACGGTAAGAAAACATGTTTCTGCCAGCATATAGCATAAACGCTGTACCTCAGGATTCTAAAGAAAGTAAACGTGTAGAAACAGCAGTTAAATTGATTGATTCGATAATAGGGAACATTTTACGTCATATGAGACGGCGATAATAAAATACAACGTAATATCACGCCTGTTGTCACCGAAAAGGTAGTTTGAAGAGTGCAGTACTTTCCGACGTTTCACCAGTTAAGTTTAAGTCCCACTATGAAATAGGTGGTAAGTCTATTGCCATACACCGGACACATATCCAGAGTCCGAGCCACTAATAGAAAACCTAAATCAGAAAAATCCAGTATTTGAACCCGACCCAGGATTTGAACCTAGGACCTTTCGATCGGCAGTGGTGCTTTCTACCAACGCGACCAATGAGGCAGGCCAGGTAGGTTATATATGTATTTTAAAAGCATGTTTTGAATTTTATTAACTATCAAGTTTAAATATAATATTATAAAGAGTAAATAGTGGACATTCACCAAATAGCTCACTGATCGTTATCATACATCAGAGCTTCATTAAACTCATCAAACATTAATTCATTATGAAATAACGAAATCAAAAAAATTTGATGTAGTAGTCGAAGTCTTTCTAAAATTGTCCAACGCAAACAGTTTATTTCTCGCATGGTATAAAAATGACGATTATGCTGTTCTACATACCTCAATTCGAAAATATTACAGGTTGTTTTGGGTCTTCATTGCTCAAATATTATTCACAACATTATCAAATTTTTTATCATTATCATACTCTCACGTCCCTTATGGGTTAGATAGAAAGCGCCGAATCCAAATTCCCGTCATTTAAGAGCTGACGTGCCTTTTCATAAATTGATACTCACTTCATAAACTTTCATGGACATGGGAATGTTGTGACATGTGAACTATTTAATGAAAGGTAAATGTTTCGGCTAATATTACGGAGGCCCAACTTGTTCAGGGGCTGTTGTGCCTTCAATTGAAGCTATATAGAGCTTAAATAAATTCATGTAATCATATCTTCTTAATCTTAAGTAAACTTTACCTTCAAAGTTATACCTGGCGAAGCCATGCCAACGCTTCCCGACTTGGAACCTTTAGTGCCCCAATTTTCCGAAGTTAATTCACCACATTCGGTCATGCCGTATCCTTGTAAGACATCTTGCAGCTTCGGAAGCCTAGAATATTAAATTATAAAGTTTAATGCACATTGTATTTCATAACTCAAAGTAGATTTTTAAGACCATAGTTAATATTTTTGAGTTTTTAGACATACGAGCTATTAGATATAATATTTTACTAATTAAGTCACTAGCAACGTATTCATATTCAGTAATTTGATTTGGACTTTGTTCTTCAAATCGATGTCATGTTTGAGTTATGATGTTTATTTTCTTAAAAGACATCTTTTGTGAATTGGAACAATAGAGGGATCAAGATACACTCGAAGGATAGATACATGCCATCCGCCCTAAGGCGCTGCCCACGGTTTTACATCTTTTCCCTCGGGAAACTTTTGCTTTCCGGGATAAAACGAAGCTTTTACTACTTTATGTATCTTCATGCAATAATCAAGACCTATCGGGAATGCTTTAAGTTGCGAAAAATAGTGACAAATAATAATGTGTATATTTTGTAGTATTTGATGGTTTTTTATCTATAACCGTTTATGATTGGTCGGTGGTTCAGTGGTTGCAAGCGCGACTACGTCCTAAGTTTAAATCCAGGATCGTGTATTATACAAGTTGTCTGTCTTATACTTTCTAGTAGTTCCTCGAAATCTTGATTTGCGCCCGATTTGGCCGACTGCGATTTGTATGGTAAATTCACCACCTGTTCCACTCTGGGACGTAAACGTAACTGGTGAAACGCGGGAGTCTACTACACTCTCTGCCTGCCTCTTCGGGAATTACAGGGACAATCTTACGGTACGATTAAGATTGTGGTGTTGTTTAAAGTCAGTTTAAGACTTGAACATATATCAATCGTTATTATTACTTTATATTTTGAATCTTGCAAAAACTTTAGTTCATGCATATTTAACTTTAATATACGAGTGGATTTTAAATACAAACACGGGTTAGTAATGTCCTGCGGTTGTAAAATTACGTGGCATTTTTGATGACACCAGATTGTTATACGATTTATGGAACAACCATCTTACCTCTGCTTCAGACTTTGCACAGTTTTACTGTGAAGTGGCGATGAGCGCGAGTAAATGATTCTGAGAGATGTCAGGTCGTACCTCTCGATGT
>DWDW01002472.1:0-10197 GCA_018245635.1 Mimoniades versicolor eupheme
AGAAAAATTGCTAATACCTTGCTAACTTGGAGAGTTTTTTCCACGCTTTAAAAAACCCCATGTCATAACGCACCGGCAATATTTCAGAAGAAAAAACATTTCACATCTGACATGCCGCACCGACTACGCTGCTGGCCCATATGCGGCTAGGACATTGAGCTATGCCTAGACAGCTTTATACCGCGATCTGCCGACTCCGAATTTATTTGCCTCTTGCGACACTCTTGTGTCCCGGCACAGGGTCCAAGAAAGTATTCTTACTCCGCCCCAAGACGGACAGTTGAAGGATATAAATAGAAAGAATATGTGTACAGAAGGCACACACTGTACAGATTTATGTATACGTTAAGGCTACCGTATGTGACAGCCATGCTTGATGGTACAGAAGCGAACAAAAACGGTGAATACAATGATGAAATATTCTTTATTATCCATAAGGTTTATAGAGCTATATGAAGAACGTTGCTGATTGTGAATGACTGAGTTAATATTGTATATTTTCTTAAAGTTTTACACTTAACAAGAAGATCGAAAATATGGAAGAATTCTATATGTTGAAGACGGTGTAAAGTTTTATCTTTTTCTATCAGCTTACATACATATATATCTTCACGCCAGGTCCCTTACGGGGTAGGCAGAGAGCGCCGAGTGACAAATATTTCTATCCTTACAGACTTGCCGCGCCTCCTCCACACTCTTCTCCCTCAATATTAATATTCTATCAGCTTAATCTTATTAAATACAGAGTGAAAGAAATTGAGAACAACCAATGTCAAATTTAAAAAAGGACGATAAAATTACGTACGTTGTTCAAAAAAACTAAACGAGGATTCACTATCTGTTTCAAAATCCATTAAAAAAGATAAACGACACCTGATTTACGTATAATGACACCCAAATCGACCTCTTACTCTGGGAGATCGGGTTAAAACCCTAGAGGGCACCTCTTAAAAAATATTGCGTTTTAAGTTTAAATTAATATCACTTGCTATAACGGTGAAGAAAAACATAGTGAGGAAACCTGCACACCTTAGACTTTAAAAAAATTGTTCTCTAAGGTGTGTGAAGTCTGCCAACCTGCTCTTGGCCAGCGTGGCAGACTATGGCCTTGACCCCTCTTATTCCAAGACTAGACTTCACTACAGAATGACGTAAGTACTCATCGGCGAGAGGGATATCGATTACAGTATGTGACCTTAGATTTGAGTAACGACGAGACAGCTGCAAAATAACATGCTATCTGACCCACCCTTCCCCAGCGCCGACCAAGTGATAAGCTACATAAAAATAGGGATGAAGTGTCATTACCATTTATAAGTTAGGAATGCTAGTCCCGATAGTCATTTTAAAAGCTCTCACAGGTGCCAAATAGGAGCAATACAACACTTCATGTTACAAAACTATCATAAAATGCATTAGTAGTACAGTTCCATTAGGGAGAATGCAAGATACTAAATACCTAGTGTAGTGTAATTCAACTAACTGCAAATTTGAAGAGGGCCGCCGCTGGCACCCCAAAGTACAACTATCGAAAGTGAGAATGAATGGATTTATTTCATTAAAGTTTTATAAATATAAAAAAAAAATCACGAGGAAATCGCCCATTTTCAAATGTACACTAAGAAAACGTCAACAAGCCTTTGACTTCTGTGAAGCGGTGATATAAAAGCCATGCTTTTGCCCATGGCGTATGTTACTATTATACATTTAATGGCAACATTAGAGAAGCATTATTTTGTTTAAAAGAGAGTTGACGTCACAACTTGATATACCGATTTTTAATATGGAATTATAAGACAGAACATTTTTTTCAATCTTCATGGAAATTTTCTCATAATGATTATACGTTTCAGTTAATAGTGTATTTGTTTCCAGTGTTAACCAAAAAACCTAGAGAACAAGTTTTTTATTTTTCAATTGTTTTATGGCAAGCGATCAAGCATGCTGTTGCCATTAAACAATAACTTACAACTCTACCAAAAAGGCAGTCAATAGTTACTATAGTAATAATAATTATTTTTTGTCTATAAGAGTAAATATAACAAAGAAAATATTTAACTTTTATTTAATATAAAACTTAAATATCTCTGAATATCCTTTTAACTTGGTTTGAATTTTTATCGCTTGATTGTCTCTTCTACTTTTTTGTGTCACTTAACTGAAAATTAATTTTATTTTTTCCAGAGTCAACATCTCCATCTACTTCGATATCATAGGAAATGTTAGAACAATGCAATTAATTTTGGACGCCGCGGATATAGACATTGAAAGAAATATGTCTACTATTGAAGAATCTCTGAATGAAAAATTCTTGGACCATAAAACTATTGAACCTCTAGCAGATGACCTGAATAACGGAAACAAGGAAAATATACAGAAACAGGACAACATCATCTTGGAACAAAGGGATGATGACGTCACTATCACTAATAAAGAAATTACAGATACGAAAGATGAGCTATTAGCAGACAATTTAAGAGATGAAAATCCCAAAGAGGACAGAAGTGACACTGAAAATATAAGCATCGCGGAACAAACAAAAATTGATAGTTGTGATAGTGATAAGAATGGTAATGATAGTAAAAGTGATGCGAGTCTGGTTTTAACTGAAACAATGAATAAAAATGTAAACACGGAAGAATCTCAAACGGAGCAAAATGATCAAGATGAGGCTGCAGCTGAGAAATTAGGTAACCAAGATGAAACTAATGTCGTTATAACTGATAACAATACTCCCTTAAAAGGATCGAAGGAAGAATTGGAAGAAGTTAATATTAAAACGAATATTGAGAATGAGGTGAAAATAACTGAAACAAAAGAAGATAGTGAAGTTGAAAGTGCTCCAACTGTTGCAGTTAAAGAACCTGTATTAGAAATAGAATCAGAAAAAAGAGAGTCAGGTGTAAAAGACATTAGTAAAATAGAGCTAGATGATAAAGATAGAGATGTCATGGATGTTTGTATTGTTAAATCAGGTTCTAATGATAATATAACAGTAAAAGATAGTACAATTGAAATAGATGATGAAGATGAAAGATCCACGGAGAAGGACAATGTATCCAAAGTGAACATTGAAGTGATCGAAAAAACCATTGAAGACGAAAAAGATAAAGTTGAATTGATTGAAGAACCTAAGTCGCCACAAGTAGATATCGAGTCCGCTAAAGCACCAGAAAAAAACACAAATACCAGACGAATTGGTAAGCTATCCAACAATCTGGATATATTTTCCGATGAAGAGGAGGAAGATCGAAGTGTTACTTCAAAATTGGAAGCGTCTCAAGAATCCATTCTACCTTCAAATGAAAAGAAATGCATTAGTATAGAGGATGACGACGACATAATGGTCATAGATGAGGACACAACTATGAAAGATAGTGAAAGCATAGAACAATACAGTAAAGTTCCTAGTTGTGACATTCAATTAAATTTGAATAATAACCCCATCAATGACAATATGTGTTCAGAAAGCACACAAGTCAGTGAAATCGTTCAGGAACCTTTACCCAATGAGACAGGTAATTATTTTTATTTAATTTATTTTATTTTATACTATTCAGTGACAAAACACATGTAAATTAATGGAAACGTTAATTGTGTAATATGTGGTTATTTTTTGTGTGTCTAACACATTATTAATTTCTTATATCATTTGAGATGTTTTTCACTCTCCCAACTTTCTAATTAGGTTAGAAGAAGGCGCGATGATGCTCTTTGGGGAGGCCTATGTCCATCAGATATTTAAATTAACAATAAAAATCCTTTCATTTCTTTAACGATCAGCAATTAGGACTTAACATGAGTAGTACTGCCTAGATTGTTGCACATCATTAAAACTGCCAACTGAAAACTCAACATTAGTAGTACTGCCCAGTTTGTTGAAAGTCATTTAAACTGCCAACTGAAAACTTATACATATATAAAGAAAATATTGAATTAAATATGTTACAGTGAGCAATACCGAAATACGTTATAGGTGACTTAAATTTATATTGTAGATTATGTCTCCACAATTCGTTCGTTATACCAATATATGACAAATTAATATAAAAAATCAAAGTAGAGTTTGTATGTTGTACTCATACAATTGAGTTACTACTACTTACTACCATACACAATAAAAACAAACCGCTTTACTGTTTAACATGTATACTTCTAATTTCACATAAAACTTTGGCTAATCTTACATTAATATTAGATTATATTTGAACCATATTCAAACAATAAATGCTACTTTTTTGTAGGTACACCAGAGACAACAGAACTAATGAAGGCGACTGTTGATGCATCTCATGTAGAAGTATTAACAAATTTTGTTGATAGAACTAAGGAAGTAACACCAAGTAAAGCACCTTTGGTACCCAAGAATTTCATAAAAAGTTATAAGAAAAACCTCGCTGATATGACTCGGAATGAACTGGAAGAGTTTTGTATATTGAAGATAGTGGAAAGTATTGTTGACCGGACTAACTTAGGTGATATTAAGACACAGCTAAAGAACTTGACTGAAACTATGGACGAATGTAAAAATAAATGTTTGTTACTGACTAAACAAAACAAGGATTTACTAATTGTTTTGAAATCTATTAAAGAAGATCAAAAATATGCACCTGATGTACATATAACGCCATTAAAGATAACAAGATCAGTCGGTATGCAAGTTGTAATGCCGGTTGACAAAAATAATACACTCAAGCAAACGAGCAACGAGGTTTCATTGTCAAGTAGCAATCATAATAATAAAACAGTTGTACCTCCAACAACTCAATATACTAGAAATCAGAAAGAAAAAACTTTGAACAACCAACAAATACCTGTTCCTCGACTAGTACCGGCCACAATGGTAGCCAAAACGAATCAAATGTCTGCAAATAATAATTCTGTGAAACAGGTTTGTAACACTTCACTGCCGAACGGTGTAAGAACTACCCCGCCAATACAAAAAAATGCTGAGAAAAGACCTCGATCGCAGTCTGTTACGGTAGATTTAACTGACGACGAACCCCCCCCAAAATTACAAACGGTGCAAAGAAACTCCTTTTTGAATCAAGCACTGCGAGGAGGAACAGCACCAACAAGCATTATAGCTGCCCAAAGATATGGACCAAATATCAATAGTCCAAGAAAAGTGTACATCCCTATTAGTGGCCCACAAGCTCAAAATGTTAGGCCTGGGCAAACAATCATGTTAAAAGCTGTCACAGGGTCACAAATAAGAGGTACATCCCAAGTTACCAAAATAAATCAAAATCCTAGTTCATTACGGTTGGCGAGAATGCAATTTAATAAGCATCCAGCGCCCTTGCCGGAGGCCACAAAACAGTATCAATCGCCAAATTGGAAAGGACTGCCGCCTGCACCGGATCTCAAGTTGTCTAAAGTTGACAACGGTATAGTAATTTCATGGAGAATTGATAATTATCAAGAAGAAAATCACGAAGAAATCGCCAGCTATCAATTGTATGCTTACCAAGAAACTACGAATTGTCCAGTGAATTCTCTCCTGTGGAAAAAGATTGGTGATGTAAAAGCCTTACCGTTGCCCATGGCATGTACTCTAACTCAGTTTGTGGCGGGAAATAGGTATTACTTTGCTGTAAGAGCAGTCGACGTTAGATCTCGATTAGGTCCATTTAGTTTACCCGGAAGTATTCTTCTTCTTAATAAAATATAAGACTGAATATGTTTTGTTAGATCATCATTTTATTCGTACTCAATGTTTATACATTGTGCCATGGTAACATGAATGGATAAAGAATAAATTTAATTTTTAAAGTGTTATTTATTAAACGGAATGTAATGTTGGGTTTTGCAGTTTTCGTTTGTTTGTTCCGTTCTGTTGCATCTGAAAGTGTGAGTTGGTATTGCTAGCCTGGTTAACTTTAACTCATTCGCTCAGTTAACGTTATAATTCATTTTAAAGTATATGTTAATGATTCTGAATAAAAGTGGTGTGCGTCCTAATTTTCGATTGTGAGCATAATCGCGCGTAATTTTGTAGAAAATATGTGAAATATCCTGTAATAGAAATAGGTCTTAAATATAAAGTAGAATATTATCCTCAATAAACTTTTGATAAAAGTAAATACACACGTGGAGTCCCTTTAATCTTAAAGTGACTGCATTTGTCATGTAATATAAATTGACTTAAATAAGAATTGTACATAGGTATGTAGTGTTAAGCCTCAGTTCGAATTCACTCTAGTCATTTTAAATTGTAAATCCATCTTAAGTTTCTTTACCTATCTTTAATTAAAAAACAAATTGAAGTACATGTTCTAATAAGTATATTATTATAATGGTAAAGCCTAACCACTGCTCCTAATGGACTTACAACTTGCCCACCTGGAAGTGTTGCCTGTGGATCTAAACTTAGACACAAATTTAATTAGTAATATGTGGGAGTGTGCTAAAGTGTTGCATGCCTCAACATTTAGATTCCAACATTGTACATTTAAGACAGACTACTTGTACTCTTAACATGTTGACCTGTTTCGCCCTCCAACCCATAAATAGCCCTGTTACTCAATTCTTCAGGTAAAGATAACCAGGTTGAGTGAATTTAAACAGATACTTTAGGTTGTTCATATGCTCTTAATTAGGTTAACAGCTACATATTCATAGGTAGTTCAAAAGTTAGTTTAAGCTAGCAAAATATAAAAATAAAATTTGCATTGCTCCAGAAATGAGACTTTTCTTTAATCCTGTTTTAGTTATTATTTTTGACTGCAGCATATTAATATAATAAACACCTGTCTCGCCCTCGGCTATTCGCGGTAGAACACAGCCTAAATAGACACGGCTAAATGCTTCAGTCGCCGACTGACAAAAATGTAGGCGGTGCGAGAAGCTATGCCCAACGATCCTCAACTCGCATGTAATTTAGAAAAATGATGTGCTAGATTGCTGGAGCTTTTTAAAACTATTTACATGACAACTTGTATGTAACATAATGACGTACTAAGTTTTCAGCAATAAAAGTACCGAGCCTGTTTTCGACCCTACGGCGTTACTTACAATGTGAAAGACTGCAATATAAGCTACCGCACCATGGATCACCAATAATACCGTATCTATATACCTATAATATAAAATGGTAAACACAAAATCTAGTACCTATAAGATTCATTTGGAGGTTTTATGTACTTGTATATAAATCATCATCATCAGCAGCCTTTCGAGATCTACTGCTGAACTAAGCCTCCCTTAATCGGCGTCACTCCTGCCTGTTTGAGATTTCCGAATGCAGCAGCAACCCGCTGCTTTTTTCAGGTCGTTAGACTACCTGGTAGGGTAGGAGGGTGACGTACACTCCTGTTACGGAGACGCAGCTGCCTCGGATGGATGGGTGGATACATCCTTCTGCGCCATTGCGGCACTAAAGAAGGGATTGCGGGTCTCGAGGTTGTACCTCTTTACCCGGGCAGTCTCGTGGGGATCACTGCCCCACGGTCAGCTCGACGGCCTCGTCGTCGCTCTCCTCTTCGGAAATCGACGATGCCAGCCATACGAACCCACGCGGGGTGCCGGACTGGCGGTCCAGTCGTCGTTCTCCTCTTCGGAAATCGATGGACGGCGGCTCAACGACCTAGTCGTCGCTCTTCTCTTTCCGCTTCCTCGCCCCTCTCCCGCACCTGCCTCTCGATGATTTTCCTTTCCCATCGGTTATGGGTCTTATTAACTCGAGAGCTATTTCAATGAGTATTGTTCTATGGATTTTATCGTTCTTTCTTTAAGAAATCGCACGGTCTTTCTTGGTAAAGAAAACTATGTATAAAATTAATCAAAAATAAAGAATGCGTGTTAAAGTTAAGCATTATTTCTGTTAACAAAAGATGTACAACGATGTAAATGAAAGAATTATTTATATTTATTACACATCAAGAGTTATTTATAGAATCTTTTAGTAGTACAAATGTAAATTGTATTTGTTTATATCATTCAAATTTTCAATTTGTAATTTACTTGTGGTGCAAGGTTCAACAGCCCGAATTTGCGTCTACAATTAAAAAAAACTTTGTGTTACAAGCTTTCGATAACAAAAAATTCTACTAAATGGGAGGTTCCATATTTTGTCTGGTGACAAAGAAGCAAGGTCATTTATGAAAAATCTTTAAAAACCTTTAAAGTAAACGTGTACAAATGTTTACATGAGAGAGCCCATAAAGTCTAAACTAGAATTACTCCACAGTACAATATGCGTCAGTATTTATAGATATAAATATTATTCTTAACATTATTAATGAAACCAAATCTCTTTGCACTTTGCACTTTGCAAAAACTTTGCACTTGTACAACCAGAAACCGCGTATCTTAATGTTGCATATCGTGATGCTAAAATATGTTAAGGAATATATTTGTATTTAAAACTGAGAAATTTCATTTAATAATACGTAACAATTTTGTATGACATGAAAATCACACACAAATTAATATGTTTAGAATTACTTCAGAGATTGTTTAATTTCATATTGTTTGTTAGGGCGCTATATATAGTAGATTTTTTAATTTTGGGATCTCCACTCTCTTTTGACATCTGTCAGTTGAAACAGCTGCAGATTTTTTGGTTGGCAAAGTTGTGAATTCCAGTTTTTGATAGAACCGTGTGCTAGTTGAATCGTCTTTAGCAGAGGCTTGCATTTGCTGGCTTTTTAGTACAACTGAATCGCGGTGTGTAATAAATGTTTACATATTATGAAAAATCGGTTTTGCATTAGTCTAGATAAGAAATTGAGTGGATTTAAAGAGAACAATAGTTATCATTAATTTACTCTAGATAGTTTGACGTCGGTTGACATATTATCGTTTCGCAAGTAGTTTCAACAGTGTTCTTATTTGTGTACATGTCGTGAAATTTTTTGGGGTAGTTTTTAATGGTGGTACTTGTGAGGTGTTGGTGTGTTTTTCAGTAAAATAACAAAGTTAGTTAAGTGGTTGAGTGCGATATGTGAACGTGGACGTTACTGGGAGGTATAAATGTGAACTGTGGAATTCGTGTTTACTTTCGGTGCCGTGCTAACTATGCTGGTGCACAGTTGCCTCGTGGTTTTATTGGTACGTATTCGTTTCTTCATTATCTGGCACTGTAAAATTATAGTAAATTATACAAGCCATTAAAAATGTGCGATGAACCGCAATGTAAGTATTTTATGTTATTGTTTACAACAGCGCGCATTTATTCCCAAAACAAAGAAACATCATGATCAGTCAACACAGATGGCTTATCACTGTAACCTCTGATATGCTCTTTTATGCTGTATATTATAGAAGAATAGACAAAGAAGATTGCATTTATATTTACGAAGTATAAAAAAAATAACAAAATAGAAATTCTTTTACTTTTCACTCATAAAATGGTACAAAATTCCACAAGCTTATTTTACTGTAAATACTAAAGCAAGTCTTACTTGTACAGTTTAAGCCTAATTTCATTATGATTGTGTAACCCTCTTATCACTCTCTCATATCTATCATTTGTCTAATTAATACTTAATGAGTGTGTGTTATATACATGTTTTTCTTATGCATATTTACTTTAGTTTTTCTTATCATTGTGTGCAGAATGTGTGTGTTTAATAGCTTTATGTAGTCTACTTAATATCATATTCATTTGACTTATATGTTAAGTTTATACTCAGGAAAATAAAGAAATATTGATTATATTTCTTAATAAACAAATATTTATTATACTTACTAAATAATTATTTATTATACTTCTTAATAAATAAATATTTATTATATTTTTTATATAACTTAATTGTAACATTATTGTATCACACCTACAGTTCTCATTGTCTTCTACTGGTACATTCTTCATCCCACTGCATCCTTTTGAGCTGGTGGTGATTGGAATGAACAGTCAACCTTATTGTAGAAATTCTTATATCGTTGTTGCAAAATGCAAAAACTAAAGGCTTATATTAACAGTGAACAGTTTACAAAAATAAACTACATTTAAACATACATCCAACAGTACTTGACCAGAGAATAGAACCCAGGGCCTATTGATCCATAGTCACACTTGCAACAGCTTAACCAACAAGGCAGTATTTTTCAAATACAAGCAGTAGTTTCAGATATTACTGTGAACAAACAAACAGGACAC
Source organism: Mimoniades versicolor eupheme (assembly GCA_018245635.1). Classification (NCBI taxonomy): domain Eukaryota; kingdom Metazoa; phylum Arthropoda; class Insecta; order Lepidoptera; family Hesperiidae; genus Mimoniades; species Mimoniades versicolor. The sequence continues at coordinate 10,106 of DWDW01002472.1, forward strand.
TTTCAGCTTTATTATATTAATGTAGAAGTACATAGTTGACAGAAATAAAAGTCATTTGCAATATTAATGCAATTGTAGGATTATACAAATCA
>DWDW01002473.1:0-10196 GCA_018245635.1 Mimoniades versicolor eupheme
GTAATATAACCTAGTTCCGTGTGAGCTTCTAGTCAAAGTGATGAGACGAATGGATAAAGAATTTTAGCAGAAAATTGTCAACAATTTCTAGTTCAAATTATAGTAAAAAAAAAACTCAAAAACAGCTAAATTAAAAAGGGTATTTAGAACTTTGCTAAGCCCAAAACATACTATATAAAAACTATACAAATTGTGGTTACACGAACCTAGCAAAAGGTATTAGGCAATAAGAATATCTAATAACAATTGATAATGCATTTCCATATATGTTCTATCCATAAAGAGGGTGCGTCGACATAATTTACGGGTCAGTTTTTAATGAACAATGGAACATTAATGCGCGCTAAAAGGTCGAACGCTCCCTTAAACGCACTATGAAGACGTCATAAAGTAATATAAATATAACAAGAATATGCTTATATAATAATGCAACGGTTGAACTCTCATGAGCAGGCTGTACGAGGACAATGTAGGGTGATTATATAATGTACACTTTTAAAATTCATTGCAATTCATATTTTTTAAAAGTAAACTAGACATAAATAACAACATTGCATATAAATAAAAATAAAATGTAGATTTTATAAAATTAGCCTGCGCATGTAACAAGCACGACTGATACCATACAACATCCATTATATTGACATTAAATATTTTCTACTTAATACCCATAACACACAGATATACATATACATTTAAGAACATATCATGCATTTCATAATTGTAACCTAACCTTTAACCTATACTTAACCGATTAATATACGTCGCTACTCAAAGAAAACTGTTTGTATGTTTAATAGTATACGTACTGATACAGTTAAACATACGTGTTATTAGTTGAAAAAGTGAAGCAAACGACCAGTAGGAAAAATAGCACATTTTGAATGAGAACTTATTACAAATAAGTGTTACAATCAATGCACTTTTTGAAACTTAATAATATAGTGTTATATAGAAACAGTTTTCTAAAACCAACAATCAATACTACTAAGGGGTTGTTACACATGATTGGATTTTTAAAATCAAAATTATTCAACCGTAGCTGATCGTTGCATCGAATATTGTCTATTACAAAAAAAAACGTAACATCACGCCTGTAACCGGCAAAGAGTACGTTTTCATTCCACTTTACAATAAATTAATAATTAAAAAGGCCTGCTACTGATACATAGTCAGACAATATTATAACTGCACAATTGAAATTATTAACATGTATGTACATAAGATAATGTTTCGCAAGTTGTGTCACTATAACTTAAGCTATAATATCCGTTCACTAAAACATTAAGACCGTCCTGATTAATATTTCTACTTATTTACATGCCGCCCATTCGATAAATCTTTTTCTTCATTGGTTAACCGTTATCAATATTAAAAAATAAAACAACCATGTGATGTACACCCCTATATGTTTCAAAAATAATATTTAATACAATTGGTACATCATATTAATTAAAAACATAAATGATGGCTATTGAAAGGACATCCATACAGTTGACCAATAAGATTAGCAAATACTTGTACAAGAGCTTATCTTTAATGCAGACAGTACACGAGTAACAATTATATTCGCGTAAAAAAGTACAGTCTGCAAACTACTAATACGCATATGGACAATGCGAAAAATGGACATCAATTATAGTAGTAGTAATTAATAGTAGTAATTATAACTAGGTTTATTTTTTTCATTATTTATCACCAGTATATTGATGATGATTAATTTGGTTGTCAAAAGCATTGCTCAACTCAGAGACTACCCACATAAGAAAAGAGAGAAAGATAATAATTAGTTAATTAATATTACATTATATGTAGATATACGTCCAATGCGGCAGTTTTAATTTTTTTTTTGAAAACAGCAGAGATCGACCACTAACAAGCAGTATAAAGAGAATTTAATTTAAAAAAGATACATATATTATTTAAAAAATTCAATAAATAGGCATATTTTTCATTTGCTTCCACTGCTATTTAACTTGGATGTGTTAATTGTTTCGTTGCCAGTAACGGCGCCCGTTACCCATTGTTATGATGCAAATAACGTTTTGCAAGCTCTTTCCCGTGCATATGGTGAATGCTGGGAGCATTCAAGTTGGAGCGGTAGGTTGTTATCGAATAGAAATAAAATTCCTTCAAAGTTGCACACAGTCAGTATTAGGATATTGAACGCTTCGTTATAACAAATGACGCAAGTGTTGGGGTCTATATGTTAGAAGCGATAGTGACGGAGCGCACACACTCACTAGTCAATACGTCAATACATAACTAACTGTAGGATCACAATTAGCTCACCTTTATTTATGTATATTACGACGTCGACAAACTGACCACTTTTTTATGAACGCCTAATGTTATCTCTTACAATATACACAAATTTTAAATTTGTTAGTGACCCTTAACATATTTATCACGTTCCTATCTAACGTTTTTATATCAATTATTCATACGAGTTAAAATATTAAATGGACATTGTACTAAAACAAATCTTTACCAGAGATTAAAACTGTACCTTGCGGTCAAATCATATCGTATATTAAAAATAACAAGTATGTCGAATGACTTTCCTAACAGGTAATGATATTGATTTGTAGAGGCTAAATTCGAATGTTAAATAAATAAATTTCTCGTTACGCGTTATTAAAATATACAGTATCTGAAAATATTGTTCTTATTGGTCAATTCCAGTTTATGTGAAGTTTTCAATAGTAATGTGTCTTGGATACGAGCTTGAGAGTCATATGTTGGTTTTCCTATTCTATTGTTAGTTTCCTGTAAAGTCAAACTGAACAGATGAATTTTCATAAATATTAATCATTTAATTTTGAATTCAAGAGAACGATCCTCGCGCCTTGAAACCATAATTAGGTCTGGTAACTTTACAATGGCGTTATTTTACAATCTTAGATAGATATAATTAAATGAACGACGGTGACAATTTAATTTCAATACCTTATAATGTTAAACAAGTAACATACAGTGGTCACAGAGATTGTTTGACGCGACATGTTTACTTTCGTTATGAATACCCTATTGATGATTATGCTATGATAGATAAGTTTATGAGTTGCGTAATTTCGATTTGGGCACCTTGTTACGTCCTTAGCCCTTATCGTTCTGAGAGAATACCAGTGCCAATGGTCGAATGCTTGACACTGTTTGACGATAATGATGATGATGAGGATGAAGATGTGTCAATCAAATCTGTTGTCAAACTCAGTGACGATTCCGATTAAATGACAAGGCTTTGACAAGAGAATTTAAGGTTATTGTATAACGACATTGCAAGTGGACGCGCGCCGCATAAGGCGCGCGTTTCGGCGTACTCAGAAAGCGTGTGCATGCCGGCACACGCCGCAGCCGAGCGCGAACTCCTCGCCCGTGGGCGGGTGTTGCACGTGCAGCGGGCACTCCTCCGACGTGCCGGGCAACTGCTCTGCTTTTGGCCCTGAAATTTTATGAAGACTGTGTAAGGATTGTATAATAAGCTTTTGTTTACATTAGTTGGATTTAAAGCGATCTTCAACAGTAAAAGTGAAATGAGCTTCCATCTGAGGTTTCCCCAAAACACTGTGACATAGAGTTCATTAAGAAAAGATTAGAGCTCTTGTTCAAACTGAGTAATGCATTGACCACTCCTCGAATAGTTCCAATGTTTGTAGGGGACTCTGACCAGTTCCGTCAAATGGCCTGTCCATGTAGTGCCATGTTCCTTACCAAAATTTTAATTTTATTGCAGATAAAAAGATTAACACATACCCGCTGGGCACTGCGGAAGCATGTGACGTGGAATATTGGTAACACGCTGGAAATCATCGTGACACGCATTACAGAAGTGTGATGTGCCGAAGCAGAAGAACACTGCCACCTTATGAAATAAAAAAAGTTACTAAATAAATTGACATATTCATTGACTACCTCAGTTGTGAATTGGTTATGAGTGAGACTGCCAATTAAAAAGTCCTGGGTCCGATTCTAACGTTGGTTAAGTACCATTAGGTTTTTTCTAAATGTAGAAATGTACTACACACCTGTGACTATGAGTACCTTAAGTTATAATAACATGATGCATCTTAAAGTTGTGATACAAAAGAAGCTGGTTCTAGTTTTCCAAAGCTAAATCCTGTGGCATATTTTTATACTGAATTTCCTTATATATAATTTATATGTGTTACAAACATTGCGAATTTATTAGACATAATAATATTATCGTCTTTAGTGTTACTTTTCGATTGTTAAAAGTTCTTAATGTGTACTTACGGAGCAACAATAGCGGCACTTGTACTCGAGAAAATCGGCGCCGTGCTTGGGACAGGTGCGTGCACCTGCAACATCGCTGCACGCGCCGCATACCAGCTCGGAAGGTTCCCAAGCGCCATTAGTCTCGGCTTCGCAACGCGCCATCCCACCAAAGTAAGCCTGGCATAAACAATAAACATTCACATATAATAGAACCAATTAGATCTGTGATGTATACAATTGTTTACTGCAAACCTACAATTCTGAATCTTTTGACTACGAATATTGTAAAGTAGCCGTGACAATGCTACTTTCCAGAAATTTTTATATTGTTTAAATACTGCACAATACTAGGCCTCTCTTTAGTTTCCTATAATAGCAATGTTTTAAGCCCACATGTAGGTGATGTTCACGTCTCGCTTAAAACGGGACAAATTAATTACTTTTATTATACCTAATACATTTTATAAGTACAATTCTCGTGTGTACGTACCTTGCCGCATTTATGGCACACGTAGTAAGCGTACCGCTCCATAGCGTACGCGGCGGGATCTGCGAGCGCACGAGCACGTGCATTGCCGCTTACCGCCAACCCTTCGTATTCCAGGCGCATCTTTGCCTTGCGCCGCACCTCCTCCTTTAGCCGCTTAATCGGCGCCAGCAATTCATCTAAAGTCCAATGATTCATGTCCTCCTGCAATATCGTTTGATAGATATACGAATAGATCATAATCATCATTTATCCATGTTGAAGGAGCGTGGCCGACTCTCTTGGCTAAAGTGCATAGAAATTATGGTCATAAATAAATTCCACTGTTACGTAAATTAAACACCAATAAATGTACGTTACATAGGCAACAAAATAAAATTTTTGTATGATTTTTTTACATAAATGTATGTACAACGTAACACAAACCTTGCAAATAGGACATTGCGAGAATGAGAATGTAATGCGGGGCCCGTTCCATTTGTTGAGAATCGCCTTCTTACAGCAATGTAGATGGAATACATGGCCGCATTTCAACTAAAAAATTCCACAAAATAATGCGTGATTACTTCTGTAAATTTAAATATTACAAGTGTGTACACACAGGAGTGTAATATGTTGAGATCGGTATACCTGTATGGCAGGAGCACCCTGCAGGGGATCAGTGAAACAAATCATACACATGTCGTCGGCGTCTTGGCGCAGCGTGTCGGCGCCGCCACAACCGAACAGGCACGGCAAGCACGAGCGCTCGCCGCGCACGCCGCCGCACCCGTGTCCGCAGCTCAGCACGCGCGTGCATGACTCGCGGCCGTGTTCCTAAACACACAAACAGATCATTTATCGCTACAGATACCAAACGAGGATTACCAACTAAATATAACCAAAACAAATCATATAATAATCAATAGCAATAATATCCCACTAGACAAAACTGTAAGCGGTAAAATATAAATTAATTCATTTCCTTAGAGAAGTAGGTAGTAATTGATAATAAACCCACTTGACACTGATGATCAGCGCATACATTTCCAATCGCCAACAGACCGGAGTTACCACGCACGCCGCAATAACGGCATACGCCGGCGACTGGGGCGCGCACTTCGGGTCCCGGCGGGTCGACAACGCCGCCCTCCAGCCCACGGAACTCCGCTAACGCTTTCAGTGTGCGGCGGTCCACCAGAAGTAGAAGCCAAAACAACTTCGCGCGGCCACATCCCTCATGGATATCTACACGTATTGCGCTCTGCTCTTCTTTGCAAATCTGCAAATTTATGAAACATGATATAGGTGGTTTGCCTATTGCCATACACCGGGCACATTTCAAGACTCCGAGCTACTACTAGAAAATGTAAATTAGATAAATCCAGTAGTGCCCGTCCCTGGATTGGAACCCAGGACGTCCCGATCGGCAGTCGCGCTTGCAACCAACACGACTAACGAGACAGTCAGAATAATATTAATTAAAAAGAAACGGTAAAATATATAATACTTATACAAATGGGTTATATGTATCAGAAATTACTAAACAACCAAACACTAAACAAACACACAAAACACTAAACAATAAATTTAATAAATAAAGTCAGAACAAACCTGTCTTTGATGGCTCTTAGAGACACGACTAAGATGAAGAAATCGGTCGCACTCGGTGCACAGCGGACCACACGTGCGACAGTCGATCACAGCGCAGGTGGAGCCGTCATCGTGGTTGGCACACATGCGACGCGTCATCACCGTGTTCGTATCGCCCTCGCTCGCCTCACTGGCTTCTTTTACGAGAGTAACATCACCAGCCGCGCCAACCCCTTGAGCAATCGATGCCATCTTGATTGCGGGTGGCTTCTCAACGACCACTTCGGCAAGTGTTATGGTCCTGTATGGCTTGCGCTTGCCAAGTCGAGATGAGAGTGCTGTTTCAGTAACTGAGGATGGTCCGGGAACTGGTCCAAATGTAATATTAGACCGAGACGGACCGGCGACGGCTTCCAATGTATTATTAGATCGAGGTGCGCTTGCTGCGAAATCGAGCACAGCGCTTGATCGGAGTGAACCGGTGACGTTTCCTGACGCAATGCTGGAACGGTTTGAGCTGCCAACGGATTCTGTTGCAGAACCATTTTGAGATAAGCCAATGGCGACCTCTAATGTAGTGCCTGATCGACCAGCGCCATTGTCTGAGGCTATGCTGGATCGAGGGGAGGCGATTTCCGCGGCAACGCTTGATCGAGACGATCCCGTACCTCCACTGGGCATAACGGCGGTTTCGCTCATAGAGGACAATCGCCGCGCAGGGCTAGCTGTAGCGGATCCGGGAGCAGAGGAACCAGCAGCGACTGCATCAATTTTACATTTACCAGCTTCATTCGCACTGTTGATACTGTAATAGAGCAATTTTTTAAATATTTAACATATATCTTGTCTTGTCTGTCTGTATTTATATCTGGTCTGATTATACCGTCTAGCATTATAATATCTTGAGATGTCCCAAAATATTATAATGTTAGACGGTATAATCAGACAAGATATAAAATCATATGACAACAAGCTTTGATTTTTAGTAACTATTTTCTATTGTTTGTAAGTGATGCTATCTATTAAGGCTAATGGCAGATTCACAGGTGTGTGAGCTGTACTCACAGGTCGATGTGCGACTGTTCGCAGACGCACAGTGCGGCGAGGGCCATCCACACCGTGGGCGCGGCGAGACAGCGCGCCGGCTGTCTGTCTGCGTCCGGAGTTTGTGCAATGGCCGCCACGTACTGCGCCAAGGCCGTCCGCGTTTCCACGCCCCAAGCAGGCGTCATCTTATCCTATACAAAATTTTAACTGACTAATTGTATCGTTATAAGAATAACAAACTAACAGCGACTTTTAGACGTGATTATCTATACCTAGTACTTTCGAAAAAAAAAATTCCAGAATTTGTCATTGATAGATACTATTTGACTTTGAAGCAAGTATACATATATAATTCAGTAATATAAGTTATTTGCATTTTTCGGCGATAAAAATCAAAATACGTACAAAAAAATATACCAATGTAGTCCGCGCAGTGAACTATAAATGTTGTGTGTAGATACAAGCGTTCAATACGCATAAGTATAGTGTAAACATGTATGGCTGCATTGTAGACAGCATGTATGACACCCTCATCCTGTATTATCTGTATTTATTTACTTTGTTACTGAATATATTTTAAAATAACAACATTTATGCTCTTACCCTTATTCCTTTTATTATTTTAAATATTATACATTATATTATATTACGCTACTTATGTTCTACAGCTATTATGGAAAACAAAAATGTATTATTTACTGTATCCATGTCGATAGCATTGATTGATTGATTAAAACGATATTCAGTACCTCAGCCATGTCGAGGAGCAACTTTGACACCGAATGCGAATGTTGTTTCAGGGTTTCGCCGCGCATGAACCAGGCAGCAGGAGGTGCGGGCGTCACACTAGTGCCCATTGTAATAGAGCCGGAACTGGTAGAGCCACTGGCGCCCTTGACCTTCACCTGCACTGTGATAGCCTTGCCCAGGTAACACACTAGGTGATCTAACAGGGTAATCCTGGAAAGCAAAACAAATGTAGTTGATAAATCTTCTATTATACTAAACATCATCTATGTACGTATGTATGTGTGTAACATGGTAGAGAATTAACAATGTTATTATAATTATCATAACATAAAATTGAATAAAAATAAGATTAATTTAAATTATTAATATACCTTGCTTCTTTAGCATTGCCAAAATTGAGGGCTGCAAGAATCTTCTGGGGTGGTATTTCGATTATAATGCGTCGAAGTAAAGATATCACCTGTAATTTTAGAAACAAAGTATTTATAATAGCTTAATTACAATAATAAAAATATTTATTTTAAACTGTAGAGCAACTTACTTGACGCTGAACGCGTTCACTTCCAGTGTGGAGCAGAGCCAGTAAGTCGGAGAGCAATTCCGTGCGTTGTGCGAGATGAGCGCGACCGGCGGCGCTACCGCTCAGCGCGAGCAACTGCGGCAAGTACAACATTTATGTACGCAAATAACGAAGAGAATTATCGGAAATAATATATCTTGATTCGCTAATCCAACGCTATTTTTATTTTCCTCCGTTGTATCCGTCTCTATCATTATATATTAATAGCGATTTCAAAGAAAACATTCAAGTCATATGAACAGTGATGTAACGCAACTGATACCAAAAATACCGCCAATGGATATATAAGTATAAGAACTAGCATAATTATCGTAAATTTATTTACATTTGTAACATAATTACCACATCGTTACTCGTTCAGTTAGTGTAACTCGGGAGGTAATGGCATACAGTAACCGTGTCGTACCATTGAGAGCATCTCGAAGCAGTAGTTGTCCTGCTGGTGGTGGTGAGCGCGCGGGGGCTCGTCGGCGTCGCCGCGGACCGCGCTCTCGGCGCACAGCAGCGCCGTCTCCCAGTCGTCGCGTACGCGCGCCGCCTCGCACCCGATCGCGATCACGATGTGCGTCATCACCTGTCACAACACGTTTATACAACACCACGAAGAACATGAGGGTAGTTATACGTTATAGAGAAACAAATATAATGCAAGACGCAATGTGATATACGTAGGTTGTAAATTATTAAAACATCTGAGGAGCTAAAGTCGTTTTACAATGTCACATTTAAAATTACCTTACAATAAACTAATAAAATAATGTTAGAGCTTTGACAGACAAAATGTGTGTTCGATAAACAATAACTGAAATTAAAAGCTATATATGAAATATTGTTAGGGTTTTAGGAATCCAAGTGCATAAAAATTATCTCTCAACACTTCACAAAAAGAGAGTACAATTACATCAAAAAGTATAGACCGCACATTGTTTCACGACAAATTTATATAAAAGAGCCAATACACTAACTACAATAATAACAGACAAAAGAAGTATTATTCTATTATTAGTTACAAATTACACACCTGACACTGGAGAGATGTGAGTTTGTGTCCGGCGAAAAGTATACCGACGACATGCTCGCGCAAGTCGCTGTCGTTGCATACAGTCTGCTCCGCGACGACTGCCTCCCCTGCCTCACTGCCGCACTCCTCCCATTCCAATAGCTTGCCGAATACCTGATAAAACCCGTAACTTGATAAATAATACTATTTTCCTTTTCTTTATTTTATTTATTTGGATCATCAACGCAGTATACACTGTGGAAATATGGAAAAAGAATATTGAAGCATAGAGTCGTGTAACCGCATTTAAAGGTGAATACAGCATTTAAAATACTGACGGTTCTTTCATATAGCCGTTATATTATTTCTTACAACGTTAATTTTTTCATTGTGTGACAAACGTTAACTAAATTTAATTACCTCGGACCAAAATCTGGTTATGGTATGTGTAAAAATAATTATTTATTACAGTATTATAGGAATGAACGCCACTCATAAAAGATAAATTTCGAAGACAAATA
>DWDW01002474.1:0-10193 GCA_018245635.1 Mimoniades versicolor eupheme
TTTACCGATCGGTATCATAGCAATCTGTCTGAAAATTGTTGAACGTGATGAAATGAATTATCCAGATATAAAAAAAATTATATCAGAAGAATTCAGTGTAGCACTTCCTTTATCAGACAACTTTTCGGTACCTCAAAATTATTCAACCGCACAACGCATGGCAACTAAGTGAGAGTCATTCCAACGGTTAGAACAGCTGGTGAGTGGTAAGAGAGTGGCAAGAGCGTAACACGCGAAAAATCATTCCCTCCGCAGGAGCGTAAGAAGCGCTCAGGCATCGGCCAAGCGCTCCAAAACGTTCTTTTCTCTTTTGGGAGTACATGCGACATCTAAAATTTCTGAAAACAGTTTTTTTGTAATCCTGGCAAATATACGAACTTTTCAACAAAAAATTATCCGGATTGCTATAATACAGTTCGGCTAAATTTTTTGACATTTTCAAAAATTCGCTTCAGCTATATACTACGCGCAAAATGTCTGAAAACCAACTTATTCGTCATAAAATTATAAAATCTATGTACGTTTCCAATATCAGACGATTTGCTATGATACCGAGTACCTTTTTTTTGGACACAGCAGAAATAGCCTCACACGCAATTGCTACACTTTTGACCGTTACTCCAGAACAAGTCGGGTTCAGAATAATATAATCTAACGATTTTATACAGTTTTGGCCGTATTGCTATGATACATGGTTTTGGTCGTGGGCTCTGGGACTATACAGTTTATACGTAATGTAAACAATCAAGGTCTGTTTTAATGTATGCACAGATTTATCGAATAAAAGCAAAGTAAGAAATCGTAACTCAGGCCACTGGACCCAAGGTCTGTATCATACACACAGACACAGAATGAGAAACAAACAACGTAAAGTAAACGTTGTTCCCCACTTCACCAACACAAGGGTATTATTAAATCATCAGTGCCCAGTTTGAAATTGATTTTCTCAGAGCCTTTCTCAAAGAAAGCTGTCGCGAAACAGGTGATGAGTACTTAGGTGTAAATGATAATGAATAATTATTAAAATAATACCAACAATATACAATAAATTAACAGCCGTTACAAAATCGCTTAGTATTAATTACATTTTTCAACTGTTGTAATATTAATAACCTAGTGTCTCGAAAAATCATGATCTGTCTTAGAAATAATAACAAGCATTGTTTTATTGTTTACGTATTAAAATTGACCGTTATAATTAATGATTTATTTCCAAAGACCTGATAAGTTTTTGTGAAACCAAAATAAAACATATTTATGTTAATGTCATAACGTATTTATATTTGTTCCGAGTTTAATATTAAATAATTAAACTGTGTGAACAGCTGTGCTGTTGAATTTCATTTAATATTAATAAGATTGATAACTGATTAATAGCTCAGACGAGCTATTCATACATTAACCTTCGTTAGACAGCTTAAGGGATGTCATCCCTGTTTAGATGTAGATCAATGATATTATAATAAATAAGATTGTAATTAAATTTGAAGCAAGAATAAAATTTTGCCATTATACATTTTGTTTCATTTAATCTGTACGATTTTAATATACCTATTTTAAATTTTTCTAAGCATACATCTTGCCTCAACTTCTGACGTACATAAGTACTTGCACCTACTTAGTTCACAATGTCAAGTTTGTCTTTTATTTTTCTTTATTATGTAATAGGCTGACATGTGGCCATGATTTCAGACGGTAGGAAGGACATATCCACCCTGAGATGAACCCATCGATATTTAGAATATTTTTTTTAAATTGTGTAAATAAATAAAATATTCGTCAATATACTTAAATAAATCTACAAATCGTTCGTAAATTACACAACATGCACAAGGAACGAAAGAATCTACCACTTTATTTACAGGGAATGATAGAAAAAAATATAAAAGGAAAATCTTTAACAGTCGCAGGAATATTTCTTAATGGTAGCATCGATGAATCCTCTCAACGCGGGGACACTGGCGTAGACTCCCGGGAAAGTGCCGCAGCCTACGCCAAAGGAAACGACACCCACCAATATACCCTTATACACCAGAGGACCCCCGCTGTCACCCTGAAAATGTATAAAATACTTATCTTTGCTCTAAAAAAATTTACAAATATTCCCTTTTCTCTTTGGATGTGCTTATGGTAAATTTCAACATATTTCATTCATCCATGCTTGAGAAACACGGCCGGAATACGAACAAGGTTCCTTCAAGTTAGAAAGACCAGCACTCACAACGTTAGCCAGTCTTTAGGGCCCGCCTGAGGTGCTTTTGCACATATTCCCCATGCTGGGCATGCAGGCTGGGAATCGTAGACGCCGTCTTCTCGTACCGCCGACACTGCTGGCAGTCACGAAAGACTATGACTGAGTAGACTGCCATACACAGCCATACACAGGTGTATCACGGGCAGTTACAAGAGCCTTAGGCCTCCAAGATGGAGTCTGGAGTCCCTCGGACCTGCATTACGACGCCTGAATTCATTGTAATAAATAACCAGCTCACCTGGCAGCTGTCCTGTCCAATTCCGCCGGCGCAAATCATCCTACTCGTCAAGTCTTCCGTAATGTTACTGCGAAGGATCCTATTGCATTTCTCAAGGTCCACGTAAGGCACGCTAACCTTACGCAGATGCACTGAAAGTCCATTTTCGTCTGATGGATTCTGAAAAATCAGTGAATGCACCATGAATTTTATGATTGTGGCACAAAAACAACTTGCCAAAAGTCTCAGTAAGCCTTGTTTATATCATGTAAAAAAAGTAACACTAAAATCACGCCTGTAATCCCCAAAGAGGTAGGCAAAGGAATGTAGAACACTCCCACTTTCCACCAGTTACTTTTACGTCCCACTATGGAATCGGTGGTGAGCCTATTGTCATACACCGGGCATATCATGTAATATACTTTAAATTTATTTCTATGCAAATTTATTTACTTATACATCTTATTATTATTACAAAGCATCGTCAGATCCAAAACGAGAACGGCTGGGAACACTGTTAATTGAGAAACAGGATTTTGTGAATATAAAATCGTTTAGAACATCCTTAACTACCAACTTCGGGATCAGATAGCCGCGTGTGAAATTAAGCAGAATGTTACATCATCTAACATTAGTCCTTTAATCTCCGAAGGTAGGCACAGGAATACAGTAGGTACCTATATTCTCACGTTTCACCAGTTGGAAGATGTTGCTTTTTATTAATATGTATTTTCAAACTTTTTATCGTCCCACTGGTGAACACAGGGGTCCTCAGAATGAGAGGGTTGAAACGAGTCGGCCACATGGCCAAGCGTCGATTTGCAGATTTCGCTCACCGCAACACATCCATGCTTTGCATGAATATCCGCACGGTTCCAAATTCATCAATTTTATGTTAATCGTACAGTTTAATCCAATAAAGTCCTTATTTTAATTTTATTAAAAGTCTAAAATGACAATGTGACGTTATAAAATGTCATTCTGCCCGCCCAAAGGTAGGCAACATTTGGGCGGCCATTTTTATAACTGGCTTTTCAGAAAATCAGCTTTTTCGCGTTGTGTAATTATTCAAGCAAATCAGTGATGTATATTATTGGCACCTATAACTATAAAATACAAAATCCAATAAACGAACAGTTCATTTCGCTTACAAAGGCAGTAATTCCGAAGCCGGTGGTCTCCAAACGATCGCCATCTTGTAGCACCAAGTCGGGGTCCGCCATTTTGATCGGCTGTACTTTGGCGCCGTATATTATTTTCTTTTTCAATTTCAACACGACGACATCGCAATCGAAATTATCGAATGGATAATATTGAAACCAGTCAAATTTGGGGTGGACTATTGTTTTTTCAATTGCATACGATTCACCACCGTCATAGAGCCGATCAGTGCCGACCGTGACGTAATATTTGTTGTACCCTTTTATTGGACTGAAAGCAAAATTAATTGCTAGCTACACTAGCTAACACTACACCAGTTAATAACATAATCAATTAACTTCACGCCCGCATTCCCCGAAGGGACAGGTGGAGGGAGAGAGATAAATTTTTTTCACTTCCCACCCTGAGCCTATTGCCATATACGGAAGATAAATCCCCATGCCGAGCCACTACTAGAAACTGTAACTTGGAAAAATCCGACAGCACATGGGAATCGATCTGTAGTCGCTTTGGCATCCGGGTGACCAAAGGCAGTGGAAACAAAATGGGGTTAATGTGCAATACTCACAGAGTACAATGTGCAGCGGACAGGACGAACCTCTCGTTCAGGATGCTGGCGCCACAGGACAACCAGTGCACCCCAGTCGTCATAACGAAGAGCGCCATGAACGGCACTTCCTCAATGGACACCGGCTTCCCGCCCACGATCACCGGGTCTATGCTTGTCGCTGGAACCAACGAACCATTTCAGTCATCATTTGTCTCCATCACCCTGTAATGTTCCCGCGTTGAATGCGGGCGTCAGACGGCGCCGCCGGTGGCTGGGCACTCCATCAGCGGGTGGTTACCCTACTCGTGTTCGATCGGGATAAATCTTGGTGTCCTCGATAAGGAACATTTGAACAAATTAGTCGATAAAGGTTATTACATATGAAGATCAATGTACCGACATCGATGAAGGTACATAGGTACATATCTTCACTCCAGATCCCTCACGGGGTAGGCAGAGGTGTCTGGCACTCTGTGCTCTCTGCCAACCCCGTGATAAAGGTTACTAACTTGTAAATTTACTGAGAGGAGAGTTTAAAACATCTCGACAGCTGCGTTCCCCTTGAACATAATGCCTTCATGCACTATTGCCACACATCGGGCACATATCCAGACTCCGATCCACTACACTTGTATTTAAAGGTGTTTACAAAGCGAAATATATTTCTTACCATTAACGTTACTTATCACCATCACCCATTGCGACAGTACTATTATTAAAAATCCACGAATCGTCATCTTAATGACAAACTAACTAAGTAACTTTAGTTCGTTACCTAAATATTACAAACGCTTATATACCATTAAATAGATTATAAAATAAAACTGGCATTCTTTAAGATAATAAACGCTAAAAACACATAATTACATAAATTATTTAAAATAAATTCCTTTAATAAACGATTGTTTATTTTTATTGTTGGTACTTAAAATGTCGTTGTAATTCTACGTTTTGTACATAATATACATATCTCGGTATATTTTAATAAACGGTTAGTTAATAGTAAACATCAGTTTAATATACTGGTCCCGACGTGCGGGAACTTTCAGATATTAAGCTGAAAAGAACAGATTTTTTAAAAATAAGGACTTCCCTCGGGTGAGGGTGGAAGAGAGGGGAGGATAGCTTTGTAAGGCAGAAAAATCCTCTGACGGATGCGCGTAGTATCTTTACTATTAGCTTCTAATAACAAAGTTGTAGAGCCATGATAACAGGAAGGAGCTGCAGAACCTCCCGCGCCAGGCCCATCGCAACGTCAAGAGAACCTGACTAAGTCAAGTAGAAGGGAGCCAAGTGTCAGGATAATACTGAGCTGTCGTGGAATCGACGCACAGAGTACGGAGAACACGGGCATCCGTATCAAGCCGCGACCGCCCCATCGTCAATGTACTGCCGGAGCCTGTGACGTGCTCCACATAGACGTCACGAGACCAGCGGATACTAATTGACACCGAGTGCAGTATACAATGTCTGCTATGCACAGGGCGTGGATGTTTTAGGGGTATCCGTAAAATCGAAAACTTCTACAGACACTGTAGGGACAAGCCACATGGAAATGGGGATCTTGTATAGATGCCGTAGCTGCGAATTTGTGGCCCCGGAGGGGAAGCGCTATCCAAGAAAAGTCGTGTCACAGCACTGCAGTACTTGCATTCCGGCAGTTGCCCCGGCTCCTGCGAGCACCGATCGAGAGCGCAGAGGCGCCATCCGGGGAACTCTTAGAGGGCGAACAATACACGCGTTGCAGGCTCCCGCTGCCCCGGAGAATCCTACCGGGACTGCTCCCGTGCATCAAGTTGGAGGGCGGCTCTACCAGCTAGATGAGGATTCGTCTAACTTGCATGCAGCACCTAGACTTCAACCATCAATGGCCTCCTGACGCCGGTCCCTGCGTATGTACCACCTGCACCGCAGACGGCGGCTCTGAGTTCGTCGTTACCAGATGAGTCCTCCTTGTCACCAACGGGCACTCAAAGGGTTGTCGTCCATACACCACCTCGGGATTGTCCCACGCTCGCTATTGGTGTTGCTACTCCGCAGCGGCAACGCGAACAGTCGCCAAGCGCTAGAGTGAATACCATCCACCCTTTGTCACACCCCGCGACTGCCTCTTCTCAGGCTCATTCACCTTGTCCTCGAGGTGAACCCACGACTGATCGTAGGCCCTCTTCCGAGCAAAGACGCCTCATAGACGACATCGAGGCAGTCACCAATCAGCAACAACTCAACGACGTGTCACTTGCTGTTGTTCGGTTCCTCCAGAAGCATGTTGAGCGTGCCTGCACTCGCAAGGGCCCACCCAGACGGACTCGACAGGGTCAGCAATCGGACAGCCGTATACAGAAAGCAACCCGGCTCCAGGCATTATACCGAGGCAACCGCAGGCGTGCCCTGCGGTCAATACTGGAGGATCCAGCGAATACCTGCCGGATTAGCAAGCAGGATGTTTTTCAGAATTTCTCCACGTTGGCGCAGGAAAAGAACGGGGAGCCTGTCTGGCCGAACGTCTTTAATCTTCCGGCCCCCACCGAGGTAAGTAACAGTAGGCTGATGAGCCCATTCTCATCGAAGGAGGTCTACACGAAGCTGAGATCTCGGTCGGACACTGCGCCTGGCCCCGATGGAGTTCGCTACAGCCACCTAATGAAGACGGATCGGGGAGCCTACGTCATCACAGCCCTCTACAACGCGGTCTGGAGACTGCAGATAATACCGGATGCTTGGAAGGACTCCACGACCACCCTCATCTATAAAAAGGGTGACGTGAGCGATGTCAATAACTGGAGACCCATCGCCGTCGGTGACACCTGTCCCAAGCTGTTCGCTGCTCTGCTCGCAGAGAGACTAATGAGCTGGGCACAGACCAACGGCCGATTCAGTCCTTCGCAGAAGGGCTTCCTTAATTTCGAAGGATGCTTCGAGCATAATTTCGTGCTACAAGAAGCCATACATCTGGCCAGAGAGGAAAAAAGAGAGCTCGTCATCTCATGGCTGGACTTCTCCAATGCCTTCTCCTCGCTGCCGCACTCTTCCATCATACGCGCCATCCGTGAGCACCAAGTGCCTTGTGGGCTGCGGAGAATAATCGAATGCCTCTATGCTGGTTCCAGAACGCGCATACGCACGTCCGAGGGACTTACTGACAGCATCAGCATGGAGGCCGGTGTAAAGCAGGGTTGTCCCCTAAGCCCGGGCATATTCAACCTCACTCTTGAGGTTGTCTTGCGCCATGCTTCATCTATCGGTGCGGGCTTCAGGCTGGATGACGATACGCTCGTGAGCGTCCTAGCTTACGCCGACGACTTGGTGCTGCTTGCTGGCTCGGGGGAAGACATGCAGCGTCTTCTGAAGGCCACTCAGGAGGCTGCCCGTGCGATTGGCCTCTCATTTAATCCGGGCAAGTGCGCTTCCTTGCACATCGGGCCGAATGGGGTGCAGGATACCGCATTCCATGTCCAGGGCGTCCCGATTTTGGCCTTGGGGCCGGATGACGCCTACACCCATCTGGGCATACCGACGGGCTTTCGGATTCATCAGGCCTCCAGTACCACGCTCCAGGGCATGATGTCGGACCTAAGAAAGATCGACGAGTCGCTGCTTGCTCCCTGGCAGAAGCTGGACGCGGCCCGCACCTTCATCCTGCCGAGACTTGATTTTATTATGCAGGGCGCGAACGTCAGCCGTGAGTGCTTGGCGGAGGCCGACAAATTAATAAAGAAGCTAGCCAAGAAGTGGCTGGCGCTCCCCCAGCGTGCTAGCCCTGAGCTGGCCTTCGTTCCACCGTCGGCGGGAGGAGGAGGTCTGCTGCCGCTTGGCGATCTTTACGAGGCGTACACGCAAGCCCATGCCTTCCGGATGCTGCACGCAAGTGACCCCTTGGTATGCGGCCTAGCCACTAAATCTTTAAAAAGAACAGTCTCCGATCGCCTGCGAAAGGACCCCAGTAATATAGACATCGCTCGCTACCTCTCCGGAGACTTGGACATCCCCCGTAGCTCTATAGGAACCTCGTTTTGGGCTAGGGTGAGAGGTGCGGCCTGGCGTGTCAATAAGAAGATCGGCTGCCGCTGGATCTGGAGCCAGCCACAGCAAGAACTCCAGCTTCGACTACGCGACGGCACCATCATCGGCGCGGATGGAAAGGGCATGGCCTACCGTCTGTTGAGACAGGACTTCATGGCTTCGTACGCCAACTCGCTCCAGAAAAAGCCGGACCAGGGTAAAGTCTTTGCGGTCACTTCCCGGTCCGCTTTTTCCAACCATTTCCTCCAGACAGGCCGTAATACGCGTTTTTGTGATTGGCGATTTATCCATCGCGCGCGTCTGGACGTGCTCCCCCTTAATGGCACCAAACGCTGGCTTCTCGCAAACGATAAGCGTTGCCGTAGATGTGGGCACGCACAGGAGACCCTCCCGCACGTTGTCAACCACTGTGGCGTACACGCCGCCGCTCGCCAAAAGCGCCACAACAATATTGTGGATAGGCTTGTCAAAGCAGCAAACGGACCGAGTGGTCACCGCAATGGCATCACCATCAACACCAACAAAGCAGTGGAGGGTGCACGCGGTCAGGAGGCGACCCTCCGTCCAGATATTGTCCTCCGCAACACCGTCGTCAAACGAATTACCATCGTCGACGTCTGCGTGCCCTTCGAGAATCGTCCTGCTGCGATGGATGCTGCCCGCGCTGAAAAGCTACGCAAGTACGCGGCGCTTGCAGACCAGCTTCGATAAGGTTCAAGGTTGGCCTCCCGTGTCGACGTGGCTGCTTTAGTGCCTTTACCGTAGGGCGCGCTCGGAGCGTAGACCGCCGAAACGAGAAAGTCTTAGTCTTGGTCTTACAACACTTTGATTTTAGCCAAAAGTCCAAGAAGAGACACTCAAAATTTATTTCTGTGGTGTCTTATACAATCGTCAAAAAATCTTAACACCGTGATTCGGAGATTGACATTGCTCACATGGCGACATCTAGTGTACGGCTCAACGTTACGTAATTGTTAGTACCAGTCGATTATGACGTTTTTAACTTTATTTACATTAAATATAAGTAGAGGGCGCTTTAACTTACAACTTTGCGGTATTAGTTGTTATACATTGACGGGCGAGGTTACGAAATATATGGGTGCATGGGGCCATTAAATAATTATGTAGGGTTTCGATAAAGACTTCCCAGGGTAAGGGAAAACTAATATGCTGTTATGTATTTCTAGATATGCAATTCCAACTTTTTATAGCGATTTATACTCTTAATCCTTTATATGATATATGACTACATGATATACATATACGTATTTAATATGCGCAGTCTGTCAGTCAGTCAGTCAAGTTAATCTACAGCGCCGTAATCGGTCATCGTTCTCATAAGCAAATCAAACAATGATCGCATTATATTTGTATAAATTCGTGATTAAACACTTTTATTTACCTCGAGTGTCCTAGTCTTAAAAAGCAACACCAAAATGTGTATTATAAGAGACTAGAGTCAAGCTTTTCTAGCTGCCTGAGCTTATCCCAAAAAGTGATGGCAATTATTAATGTGGAATGGCGAATTTATTGATAATAAATAAATGTTTAATAGTCTAAAGTGCTTAAACAATAAAATACTCTTGAATTTAAAAGAAACGATTTACAAATAGTTTTGTTTAGTATATAAGTGCATATGTCAGATTGTTAGCACAATCGAAACGCCTGTAACCTTCGTGTGTCATTGAGATGTCAAAAAGACGTTCGTTATCAGTTTTGATACAGCAGTTTCGGTCCTACCGCGCTTTAAAACCCGTTCACCTTTCTCTTATAAAAATGGAACCTAAAGTAAATTTAAAACAAGACCCAATATACAAGAAGTTACAAGAATATTACAATGCAAACGGTGAGAAAATTAACATTCAGCAGTTATTCCAGCAGGACCCGGATCGCTTCAATAAATTCAGGTAATTTTTAGATTTTAAAATATACCTTAAAACATTTTTTTATGAAAGTATGACTAAAAGTATTTACGTATAGTAAAAGTG
>DWDW01002475.1:0-10193 GCA_018245635.1 Mimoniades versicolor eupheme
GTTCTATCCAATGCCTAACAACCTCCGAGATGGAATACTAGTTCTCGCAGATTTAAGGCCAATAAAAATGAATAATCAGTACTCTATAAACGAGACCTAGCCCTGAAATTCTATTAACTTAATTATCAAAAATAAATATTAATACAAACATTCCAATTTTCAAATAATTATCATAAAATCTGTAAACAACTTACATCCTGTCCATCCGAGGAGTTTCCACTTTTAAAGCCATCCAAATTCTCAACACTTTTACCCTGGAATACTTTTGATATACCTAGAAGAGAATAATCAATATAAATTAATGAATCATCAAAATGGTTCATTCATAACACACTCCTACAGACATTTTTCAAAGTCATTGAGAAAAAAATAGCTGATTATGACCTACTATTGAGGAGAATTAATAACACAATATCTCATACTCAACTTCCACCTGCCTTTCATAATTATCAAATATATTGTTAATTGCATTTTACAACGTTTAAAGATATAAAAAATGTAACAGATTATTTTTCAGGTAGGTAACATTGTTGCACAAGCTGTTAAAAGACAGTGATAACAACAAAGAAATACTTAAATAAATTTTTCAATTACTATACATTTATGCTCTTAGTATGGTCTTACAAAGTTGAAAGAGTATTGAAACGACCTTTACTTTCGATATCACGACTGAATATAGTACAAAGTATTCACATCAAACCATTGACATACTTTCCTTAATTAGGACATTCTTCGCGGCTTTACACTTACTTTTCTCCGTACTTTTCTCTATAATTTATTTATATATTCTTTATTGCTTAGCTATAGCTACGTTACAAAAGGTGTACTTAATGCCTGATGGCATTCTCTATCAATCAACCCAGGTGAGACCCACGGCGGGAATAAGCGGTGGGCACAACAAAGCCGTCAGCAATTTATGTATCAATATATATAGTATATATACTTAGTCACCGTCCATGACGCCGTCGACCGTGTTGGCGAACTGGTCGGGCATGTTCTTGAGCGTGCGCATGCCGGCGCGCAGCGAGCTCACCAGCAGCGCGTCGATCTGCGCACAGCGGGCTCGTCAGCGCGGCACGAGCAAATACTCACCACCGACTCAAATCTAATCACATACACGAGTGAAATCAACAGAATAAACCTAAGAAGATGTTCTACACTAACAATATAGTACATATTAAAAGCAATATTTGTCTATCAAGAATGAATGAAAAACGGTTATATGTATTGTAATTTGCAAACACTATCTAGCTAACGAAGAATTACTTGAAATAAAAATTTATAGATTTTTTTTCTAATGAGAAGTAATATGTTAATACTAAGAGCACCTATTTATTAAAAC
Source organism: Mimoniades versicolor eupheme (assembly GCA_018245635.1). NCBI lineage: Eukaryota > Metazoa > Arthropoda > Insecta > Lepidoptera > Hesperiidae > Mimoniades > Mimoniades versicolor. Next base: position 1,343 of record DWDW01002475.1, read on the forward strand.
AATGCTGGAAAGAAGAAGGCGGAAATATATTTTGTTCATCACACGCTCCTCTAAACATGCAAACTTCTCCAGGACATACCTTCGGCACTTTGCGGTCTTCCAATTCGATTGACTACGAACAACAACGACAATCATACAATAACATAAATGATAATTATCATCATATTTGTCATTTTAATTATAATTATCATTAAAATGCACGAGTTCGATGATTAATAGCAAGATGCATTAAAATTAACTATAATTATCAAACAACATAACAATGATAAATTACTGTCGTCATCAAAGCAATCGAAGTACCTACGCTTATAATCATATTTTTTAATTTCTCCTTGAATTTTCAAGTTTCAAGTTAGGGACATACCTTCGGTTCTTTTCGATATTCCAATTGGAGGAGCTACGGAAAATAAAACTATCATACAAACATCAAGAAAAAAAAATAGGAAACTGGTATTTAACCTGTCGTCGTATAAAATAAACAATATTTAATTCATCCCCCTTTTTTTTCATACTATATATATGTTTTTTTCCAATCTTAAACTCATAATCACAGGTAAGAAAAATGCACGTTTACATACACCATAATAATTTTAAAATGTGTCTAATTTTGATAAAGATCAGACCAGACGATGACAACGAATGCGAACGAACGTATTAGTTTTCTTAAACGATAAGGACGTAAGCGTATAATTTATTGCGTCAATTATTTTATTTAATATTAACAAACGAATACCTATAGATATCATACAAATTAACGATTCAAAACACCGTTCCCGCACTCTCTTCCTCACTCTTTCAATCACTCTCTCCCTCACTACCTCCCTCACTCCCTCCCTCAACTCACCGTGTTCCCGTGCCTCTCAGTTTGTATCTCTTGACTGAGGAAACCGCCGAGGTAATCCGCAGACAACAGAGCCATGTATCTTGAGTCGCGGGCTATGTTCGTCAAACTCTGCAGGTAATTGTTCAGCATCCTTTTACGACTCTCGAGAACGGAACGCGACGTGTTCTGGAACGTTTTCTTGGCGGGAAACGGCAGGTTGGATAATTCTGGCCACTGAGAAAAAAAATACACCCTTCACATAGTGATCCGCGGTTCGGTCGTACATTTCATGCATTAAAGCATCGAAGACCGAATGACATACACACATAATTATTAATGTCTACATCCAGAACCAACTGGACGAAGAATATGGAAATGCTCGACTAGCAGTTGGCATTTCAGTCGCTCACTATGGCAGTGAGAGATATAAATCTTTGTGCACTTTTATAAATATTTATAACCATCAAAGAAAATATCGTGAAGACACGTTGAGTTCCTTTCAGTTCTGCATGTTATCTAAGGCGTGCGAATTGTGCCAACGTTGCACATAACTGTCTGAATCCCCCTCATTATTAAACGAGACCCACGAGCAAGACAGTGACAATAAAAAGGATGATGGCGATATGTTTTTGTTACATTTTTCATTATTAAAAAAAAAAAATTCACCTTTTCTTTGATAGCTGAATGCAAATCGTAGAAATCACTGTAACGCCTATATATATGCCACACTTCGTTATCTGAAGCTCTTGTTACTGCAATTGCGTATATACCGAAAGAACGACCTTTTTCTTGAACCAGAGCTAAAAAACAACAAGATTTTACAAGTAACAATTCTAAAATTAAACTTGAATTATTTCCTTTGCCTTTCAGTATTTAGAATGAAATTTAAATTTGTGGTTTATTCAAATATGGAATACGAAAAATCTTTAACTCACTTCTATTTTTTTATGATATTGACTTACCAGTTTCAATAATGTAAGCTGATAGAGGTGACATGATATTTTTAGCTCTCTCACTAATTTCCGTGTGTGAAAACGACAAGCTACTCGAAGTTGTCGACGACAAGTTTGAAGGACCTGAAACGGCAACAGGTACCACCATTATCGAATATGCGGGAAAAATTCATAATTTAATAGATTGATTGTTAAAAACCATTAATTAAGTTGCTGCAGCAAACAGTGCGAATCACTATCCACACAAGATATGCACATCAGTATTGAACCGATTTAAAGAAAATTTGGTGCGGTTATAAATTAGATTACTATAACATTACTATAACTTTTCCACAACCTACTGTATGCCAATAAGACACGAACTTCACTAGTCCATATAAAAGTTTATGGAAGAATAATTCGAGCTATACAATATTTCCACAATTAATTATGGAATGCAGAATGAATGAATTGTATTAACAAAACCAATGATAGCCTAGTGGTTTGATGTTCCACCTCTTAGCCCGGGGGCCAGGGTTCAAATGTTGGCGCGCACCTCTTTTCAAAATCTGCATTCAAATATTAAATATCACTTGCTATAACAGTGAAGGAAACATCATAAGAAACCTGGACATTTTAAAATTCTTAAAAAAAAATTGCTCACTAAGGCGTGTGAAGTCTATCAACCCTCATTCGGCTAGCGTGGTAAACGCTAAGATCTTAACGCACCGAATCCTGCCTTAATTCTGAGACGAGATCCGTATTCAAATAGTGGAACGTGAGGGTCGAAATAAGTAATTGTAATTATATGTATGTTAACATACTGTTCTATCTAAGTAATAATATTTTTGACACATACCTGCGCTTTCATTGAGCATACGCTGTGCGAAGTTGCCAACAATATCAGAACGCGATCTATTATGTCTCGTTCCTGGCACTGGCAACATAGTTTCACCTGAAAAAACATACGATGTTACCAAATTTACAATATTACTGGTGTTACCCTCACTCAATACACTCGCTCGAATCTACTAAGCCTACGAGAAGCCTTTCAGTGAAGGACAGAAATTCCATGATACAACGTTATGCCAAAAATACGAGCATTTCACTAAAATTGCTAAAAATATATTATAAGTATATTTAGAGGAAATACGCAAAAAAATACAAGATACAGTTACAGTACAACTTTACTCCGTAATATTTCTATTACGATATATGTATATCGTGTTTTAAAATTGTGTAAAAAATGTTAGTACCAAAATATTAAATTGATTTAATTTTTTTAGAACTTTTTTCAGTTTTGATGTTTTTTCCACTTATGACAACAAAAGACCTAAAACTTAGCCATTTTCAAAAGGTGGCAGCTAATGTGAAAACATTCTAATTACTTCTGACCGTCATTAAATGATGGTCGTATATGCATAGATGTATTATGTACATAAAGTAGGCGAGCCACGCAAAATAATCGTCTCTGCTGTAGAAAGAGAATCAATTTGGTACTCGTTTCTCTGTATAAATTAGTGTATCCGCCAGCAACTTCGCTCGGCATCACATATACCAAATGCATGTTCTTTCTCTTTCTATCAACGCAACTTTTTCACTTACATACGCGCTTATAGCTCGCCTACTCTGTCGAAGATATTCTGTCTCTATGGGCATATGTCATGTATAAACGTTAAGTTCAGACTGACATTAGTGATCCATAGACACATAATATACATCTGTAATAAAAATTATTTTCTTCATGTATCAAAGTTGTACATGTTGTATTAACAGAATTTTTGATATGCTTCAAAATATATTATACATATATTATACATGAATATTGTATGAATAGTTGGACTGCAATAGCTATTAACATAATAAAAATTAAAAACCTCCAAACTATGACTAAGAGACATTTTCAAAGCATCAAATTCTATACTATAATATACAGAAGAGCACACGGAAAGTTGTATGACACAATACCACAAGTACTGCATTTCGGTATCGTGTGGTTCTTGTTACAAGTTGCCCTTCGGCTGAACGAGCGTGGAAAGGTGGATGACTTGTTCTGAATGTCATATTTGTATTTTGACTTGTGGAACAACCGCGGCAACTGGTTCAGACATGTCTTCATAATGCGCTTGCATTTGTCTGCATGTGAGTAAATTATGTGTTTTTGTTATATTATTATCATGTTATTGTTATATGTGATTGACACAGCGATAGTTTTGGTTAGACATGTAACAAAAAATATTGATTTTTTTTTAACCTTGATGTAATTCAATCGATTATTCAAATGTACATTCAAAATATTACATTAATATTTCAAAGAAATGTAATTTAAATAAACTTACCTCCATACTTCTTTTCCGCTTTCGTATCTTTTTTACATTCACTGGAATGGTAATAAACAGTTAAATAAAGAATATGCACTCTTCTTTACACTGAATTGAAATTATAATTAATATCTTTTAGGCGTTACGTGAACTGAAAAATAATATCCAACAAAAGTGGCTTTGTTAAAATGAAAAATATAATACATTTAGGTACCTGCTGTTCTTATCCGAACTATCTTCACCGTCCATCATAAAGTCAGATTGCCATGAAGGGTCATCCTAAAAAAAAGTAAACAATAAAAATAGATACATAATTTACATGCCAACATTTGAATGAATCGTAAATCGTATTTGTTTAATATGCTTTCGAATTTATTATTTGAAATATAAATGCCCATGAAATTATACAATTGTTTTATAATATGAGTATTCATAAGTAAACCATTATTTATTTCTAGTTTGTCGATATTGGTCGGAACCTTTTTTCCCACCACTGAACACAAACACTTTTCTCAAAACTGGAGAAGTTATAAATACGAACGTACTCTCCTTCAATTGTGGGGTAAAGCCCTGTCTCAATATCACAATGTATTTTGTGAATAAAAGAACATTCAATCTGTCTGGTATAATTAATCACCGCATAATACCTCTGTAAAATTTCTGTAAATGTGTTCAGATTTATAGAAAACAACTTTATACACAACAATCGACGGAACTCAATCGTCATTATAAAAAAATACAACTGACTTCCAAAGCGTCGCATACACATTTCTGCACGTCGTCGAAGCAAGCGACAGGATTATTCGTAAACTCCTCGCCTTCCGTAGTAATTTTCCTTACTAATTCCGCATGACAGTTCTCTGGTATACCCATAACTGTGGGTCTGTTGGGTGCCAGGTACATGTCACAGAGCTCTAAGGCGGATGAACGTAGGTTGTCAATAACAGCTTTGGATGTACTGGACGCATCTTAAATAATTATTAAAAGAAAGCATATGATTAAAAAATGTAAACCTCACATTTCCTAAAGAATCAAAAACAAACGGTTAATCTTGTATCTTATTGAAATGTTTTATAAACAATACTTATGACAACATTTATGCTCACCTGCCTCATTTAACTCTATTTCTAATAAGTATTGAGCGTTTGACCTCCAAGCCGTAGTGATTCTCAGGAACTTCAGTGACCTCATTACTTCCTCTGATACTTTCTCCGTGTCACTTGTGTTTGATGATCCTAAACAATTTCAATATTTAATAGACAAAACAGATACATAGTATATGAAAAGCCCGTTGGCTTTGCTTATTTTTGTGAGCAAAGCCTATTTAGCAAAATGGTGACCTATTGTTTCCTAGTACTACAATCAAATGTTTATCTGATTGATGATTATCTTTGTTTCAACATTACAATTTGTACAATCAAAATGATAGAGCATACCTTCCTGTGGGCCCAAAGTAGCTTGTCTCGCTTGAATTATCCTAGTCAAATACTGTAATGATGATAACTTTTGTCTATCTTGTAACTCCCACTCGCCAGCACTGTCTCTCGAATGCTATAAAAAGAATAGAAATAGATAAAAATACACACTTTTAAAAATGTTACGCAATATCACGCCTGTAATCCCCAGTGTGTGGTCTGTCAAGAGTGTCAAGGCACAGCTATATGTCTTGGCCGCCTATAAGTAGCAGCGTAGGTCATGCGAGAGGCCTGTGCTCTGCGATCCTCAACCCTCATGCCCAGAGTGGGGTTATGAGCGCGATCCCTCAGGAAGGCCATGTCCAGCAGTGGACAGGATGATGATGAATCTTCGAAGTAGTAGTCATAGGAGTGTAGTACACTCCCACGTTAACCAGTTATGTTTACGTCCCACAATGGAACATGAGCTAAGTCTATTGACATACACCTACACACAAATGTAGTTCTTGATGTTAGCTATATTTATGATGGAACGACCACAGAGTGGTTACTAACATGCCAAAAATAAATGTTTAAAGCTTTGTGATCTGACAACACAAAAGAAATTGATTGATACAGTGGCATTTGTGCACTAAATGTTACTATGTTTAGCTTATAAGAGATAATTATGAAAAGTTGCCCAGTCACATATAAAATAAACCCAATTTTAAAATAAACTTACTAATTTCTGGATGTCCTTGTGCACTAGTTCCAGCGTAGCATCCAGTTCCTCAGCATCTACACAGCATCTTATAACCATCAAGAACAATTCAGAGGACAAGCAGTTGTCTCGGCAACACTGAAAACTCATAGCACTATAGCCAAAAGCATGGCAACATAAATTCATAGTTATATGATAACTGATCTCTTACAATAATTCGAAAGGTGATTTTAAAAAATAATGAAAAAGTGATGTGTCTCAAAATCGAAAACAGATAAATAAACCGATACATATTTAAGTTGCAGATGTGATATTAATGTGAGGTTTATATTTGATCTTTGGGTTGTAATAAACAAACAATTGCAAGCCCATTCTCTAAAGTTAAAAACAAATAAACTAAAATAATTTAACAAAAATTAATTATTCACCTTTACAATGTCACCACACATTAAAATATTTATGGTTGTACTTACTGTTCTTATAATTGTTCTATTAATATTATCTGGGTCACTTAGCAAGTTTATTAGAGGGCGTAATACAACAGATGAGAGCAGTTCTATCAGGATAAGCTTCAGTGAATGACAGCGCCATGCCTCTTCTGGTGCTACCAAGTATAGGATTGCTTCAGATACTTCACTTAACAATGCTAGAAAGACACTTAATTATTAAAAACAGAATCAAAATATGTTTTAGGTTTTCCTAAAATAGTTTAAAAAGTTATTTTTTAATGTTAATGTTAATAAGTAACATTGTTAATATAATTAAGATAAAGTAACATCACGCCTGTAATCCCCGAAGAGGTAGGCAGAGGAATGTAGAACACTCGCACGTTTCACCAGTCACGTTTACGTCCCACTATGGAATAGGAGGTGAGCCTATTGCCATGCATCGGGCTCATATCCAGACTGCGAGCCACTAAGAGAAAATCTAAATTAGAAAATTTAGTACTGCCCGACCTGGGAATCGAACCCAGGACCTCCCGTTCGGCAGTGGCACTTGCAACCAACACGACCAAGGAGGCAGTCATATAATTAACATATTTACTAAAAACCAATTATAAGCTGTCCTCACCATATTCCTTTTCAGCGTCTGTACAGTATATGTCACGACATATTTGTTTGTTTTCTATCGAACACTCCAAGTCGAAAAAAAGATCCTTCAAATTGTTACCGCTAAGATGTTCTGAGCTGCTGTAAAACTTTGATTTACCAAATGTTTGTGAATCTGCAAAGTGGTTTCTTTGTTTTAATATAGTGTTAATCTTTAAAATATATTTTCTTTTATATGGTGTTAATTAATGTCATCAAGTACAAAATAATAGAACGATTTGTTGGTCAGTAGGACATTTTATAAGAAAAAACTTGTATGCAGTAGCGTAGTGTGGGAGGTCGGTACGGGCGGTTTAGGGAGCGACAAAAAGGGTTGTTCAGAGGGCGGCAAAATAATTTTGGTCAGCGAGATTTTCATAAGGCCGAACATATTTTTAACATACGTTTAAAGAGGCGACAGCAGTTTTTCTTTTTATTTTGTTTTGTTCGTCGAGATTCTCAGAAAGCCAAACATATGTACTGTTAAAGACGCGACAGCAGTTTTATTTTTGCTCGTCGAGATTCTCAGAAGGCAAGACATAGGAACTTTTAAGGGGCAGCAATATTTTCCGAAACCCACGCCACGCCGTTGCTTGTAGGCAAGTACAACTAAGAATGTCTAATGTACAAAATGTGGGAAACAATCTCTTAAAGGAGACTCATGTCCAACAGTGGTAGTAAACAGGCTGATGATGATAATGAACCAATATGTGTAACAAGGTATTTTGTACAAGCATAGTCTTTTCAATCAAATTTGATCACATAGCCAGCATACTATTGTTTTAGAAACTTCACACTATACTCCTAAATGTCAAAAATAATCACAAAAACTAATTATTAAGCATTTTGTCACCCATATGCGACTAAGTATTAAGTGACTTTTTTAATATGTCAGCTATTCTAATAAGTTATGTGCAAAATTTGTAGAGATTCCAATTTAAAAATGAATACCCCTCCACTAAAATTTCTTATTTCAAAGTGTGAACGAAAGTAAATATTGCAACATTTTACTCATGTACGTGCGGCAATTTTACAGCAAATTTGGACTCGCCTTTACACTAAGAAGTCAATTAATCGGGCGATTAGTGTGTACATATTGTAGCGATGACCGCGCATTTTGTATGAAACAACACGTTCGCTCTGCGCCACGGTCGAGTCGGTTATGTATAGGTTGCCAACACTGCCGGACCAACAAGTCCATATTATGTACTAGTTGGTTCGGCAGTGTTGGCAACCTACAGCCAGACTATCGTACCAGGGGCTATAAAATTGTCGTATATGGATTAAAATAATCGTACCAATCAGGATAACGACAATAATACATTAAAAAATCATATGAAACGTTACAATAATATGCTTAAGTGCTTTATAGTTCAGATCTTGTAAACTTCTGTGCTCTGTTTTTATTAAATATTAAATGTTTTACACAATGGGTGCGTTCCAGTAAGCATTCACAACGATCACGCTCACGACCACTGATTTTACTGTTCCACAGAGGCCCGAGCGTTGAGATCGTAAGCCCAAGCGGAATGGATTATGGGGCGTTTTGAGCGTTGAAGTACAACAACAAAA
>DWDW01002476.1:0-10193 GCA_018245635.1 Mimoniades versicolor eupheme
GGGACTTTTTTCGTGGATAGGTTTAGATGTTATGTGGATGAAGGCGACTACCCCGCTTTTGATGTTTTCTATATATTTTACGTGTAATCAAGTATTGCGATCATTCTAGATCTCTATAAAGATATTTTTATTTTATTTTTATATAGTATAAAAAATGCTATGTCTCGTATTAAGGGAGAGTTTTGTGCCTAAATTAAGGACGTTGAGCGTCCTGACTTGGACATTTGCCCGTGTCGGGGTAGTTGTCCGGTGTGGGTATTGGCAATAACTCGAGTGTGGAATTGTGTATGTGATATTGATTGCTTTGTATCGCCATTATAATATTCGTATTATTACAGAACGTTATATTCGTTTCGCCATAACTTACATTCCCTGGATATAACCTATCAGCATTCCCTACTGGCATTTTTTATAATTTTCTCCATATAACTCGGATTATTATTATTAATTATTTCTATACGAAATGTATATTACTTGTATTTAAGTTAGTGTTATGAGATATTTTTTGTAGAGCGTTTTTTTTATTAATTGTGACATTCCCGTGGGATACAACGATTATTTTACACCATATTATTTTTAATTGTAAATTTTTATTTTTGTTAGACTTTTTAAGGAGTAAATCTTTTTATCGTGTTCTAGATATATTTTTGTGGATGTAAGTTAACGCTAATCAAAGTTTTATTTCATAACATAGCATAATAATGGACGTAAATCGAAATATATTAACTGTGGTCTCTATACGAGCCCGTGTGCGCGCCTGTAGCCGTACACGGCTGGCATTATTGTTCGAGCGGTATATGTAAGTCTATAAATAAATTGGAATTGATAGAAAGTATTTTTTTATTTCTCATGCTTCCGTTTCTACAATCTCTGCTCTCTGACAGTAACGTAACAGACCAAATATTTTAAAGCTCAGTCAAATACACATTATATCACGGAAATATAAAATAATTGGTGGCTTTCGGATTTGCCATTTCTATTTCATGCGGGCTTCTGGTGCTTTGAATTTCTGTACATTCGATGTCTCGTGTGTCTACGATTCTTCAGTGTGGTGGTGTATTTATGTTGAAAGGTAATGTTTATATTCTATTTTATTAAACACTTGCCTTTATACTTTTAAATCGAGTTTCAAAAAATCATTAATCTCCTATATATTTACTTTGTTTTCAAGGTATGGTTAACCAAAAAAATTATTACTTTTTTGTACATTTAACGCTTTCAGTGTTTCAGCAATGTTTCATTTCAATATTAAGTATTGAGTTGTAATTTTTTACACACTTGTAAAACCAGTTATTTGAAAAGTGACTATTTCATTCTTATACATATTTGTACCAGATCAGGTCAAAGCATTTTAATCTAAGCGGCCTGAGTTATCAGAACTGATTTATTTATTTTAGTTCAAACTATAATTCAAAATAGTGTACAAAAAAATCAAGAGTTTTATTACATACATTTTGTTTTTATTTGTTGGTATTTTGGTACCATTTTCATCTTCATCATCTAGAATACTATTTATATTAAATGCAAGAGTACAATCGTACTACAATAGTGGTACAGTTTAAACCTGTGACACACGTTAGAGCGATCGGCAGACTCACAGAAATACAGAATATTGCAATACCTCTTAACAGCCGAGTTTTCTGGTAACAGTCTTACATCATATTAGACGAAAGCAAGGTTGAAATATGCATATCACATTAGGTGATTTGCAACTATTCTGGTTGCACATAAATGATTTTTTTTTACTTGAATCATTCAGCAGTTCCATTGTTAGACAGACAGACGCTTCAGAATAAGAAGCGTTCATCTCATATATCATTCTGGCCAGTGTATATTTAGAGTAGCATAATTATATTTAGTTCAATATTTATTAAACTCAAGATTACTTAACAAAAGGATGTTATGAAATACTCGTCTCACAGGTCGGAACTACAGGCTGCCCATATCATGGACAACTCTGTTGTCACGATAGATGGGTCGCTTCAAGAATTTCAAGAAATAGCCCCTTCGGAGTTGGAATCGTTGGTCTTCGAGAAACCAGCCCTGCCGCCGAAACCTGACGTCACATCTCTGTCGAGGTCTGTTTCCCTGTCGTCAAACAGAGATGCATAGTCAATTACTTTTATAACATGTTTACATTTTATTATTTATTAAATGTGTGACTGTTAGATATAAGTTGAATCTAATCATCAACGAAGATTAAAATTTAGTGTTATGGAATAAGTATAATAAGATTAAAACATTGTCAATTCTTTATAAATATAATATGGAAACCTGTTATGCGTTTGAACACCACTCCATCATCTATTTCTACTGATAAGAAGTGCTTGCAGTATAATTAAGTTTGGAAAATAACGGTTACAAGGAAATGAAATTCAGACTTTAACACGAAGCATTATCACAATTTTTATTGAACTTTTAAAAATTATTTTCAGCTAGCAAGTTATACCAAATATTATTTACTTGGTATAACTTGCTAGCTGTGTTTGTAGCCAAATTTATATTTGTTCACAAGTATGTATTGCATTTTTTAAATAACTTTACAGAGTAATTTTACGTAGCGACCAAATTACTAATATTTAATACAAACGCAAATGTAAAAAATAAATACTTTATTTGTATTTATTTAATTACCTAATAGGTCACTAACATACAGTACGTCGTTACATTGTATTGTTATAATATTATAAGTAACATTCTGGGCGTCTGTACAATTATAATTGTAGATATCGGTATTTTCCTCTGTGGTGAATTATTTAACAATATTTGACAAAAGGTCTATTATGTTTCTATACACACATTGAAAAGGAGTATGGAGTAAAGAGAAATTAACTACGGGCAACACTGCATGCGTGGGGTGGATACCAACTTAAACCGGTAATCAACTAGCTGCATGAAGTATCTAGAATAGGAGTGCCTCCCCAAAACGTTTAAAAATCAAGAGATTCAGTTTTGCAACGTAATACTGTGAGCGTTTATGAAAAAATGTCTGTTCACTTTGTGAAATGCTTTACGTGAATTGAGTGTAAATGGTGTTCAAGAATGAAACATTGTGATTTTGTGTAGCGTATCATTTATGATATGATGAGCGCTTTAGCGCATGAGGTGTTGCACTAAAATAACTACTGGTGTAGAAAGAAGTGCTGGTTTCATCACTGATATAGGTGCGGTAGTTCATGCCCCGTTTGGAAAAACAAAATGAAAGTAGAATTTGTGTAGAGACAAAAAGGACGAGAGAATTAACAGGCATATGAGTACAGCTGATATAAAATGATTCAGATGATTTTGGCATTAGTCATCCCATTAGTTTTATGTTCCTTATTAGTATTAGTGGTGTATTAGTATTTTAATATACGTATTTGGATGCTTACATTTTTTTTTATTGCATTTTTATATTTTGTTAGTAAAATTGAAATTATTTTATTAAATTATTCGTTTTACTTTATTTCTTTTTCTTAAATTTTCTAGACTAGTTCTTCTGTCAGCATTAATTTTATAAACTATTTTGAGATGCTAACATTTATGACACTGAATAATGTTATTCTTCTAAATTATTGATGTTGGATGTTTAGGTATACAATGAAAATACAGTTGAATAAATTGTGATGATTTAATCAATTCGTAGCCGGCAACGAAAGAAATATTTTACATATCAATCAAAACAACAAAACACGTTTCGATGGGAGAGCTTTGACACAACGAAATACATTATATTATTCATTAATACGCCAAATATAAATAAAATTAATTATTGAGACATGGATTTATCACATTTTTTATCATTCATGAGCACTGGACAATGACAACTGCTCAACTAAAAATATGCCCTGAAATTCATCATTAAACATATTTATTTCATCAATTCAATTCATAAAATTTGTAATAAGATATGAAGGAATAGGAAATTAACATTATAACAGTAAGAAGTATGATTTGAGATTGTACAATACACATAAGAATTAAAAAACATATCCATTGCGATTCTACTATATCGGACGTTCTAGAATATTGCGCAATAATAGGACGAGGAGGCCGAATAAAAAAAACTTAAGACACAATAAAAAAAACAGTAAACGGCACATTGTAAAAAAAATATTTACATAATATACACGATAACGTAATACGTTTGTATCAATAATAAAATTAAAAGCTCGAATGAATTTGTACATTGCAATGATGTGGATGGCAGGGCGTTGCACGTTAACTAACATAATAATAATAATATTATTTTTACAACAATAATTCATCAGTAGGAAATTTTGGAATGTTCTCATTCGTTACAAATATCGATATAATAATATATAATAGAAAAGATTCGCCTACATTGTACAGACACGTGTATATGCGGTTCTTTGTACCAAATTGTTAATAAAAAATGAGAAATCAACTGGCGAAAATAGCTATTTTATACTTTTTATAATGCAATAAGATATAAAAATTAATTTAAAAAAAATTATATATTTATATCGGGTACAAAGAACCGCCTTCAAACACAAAATATTAAATTATTTTAAAAACACTGCGAGTAACACTATTAAACTTTTCTACATATAACCTGCTCTCTACAACAGTAAAAACGGTTGTGATAAAAATTAAAAAATATATGTATATTTTATTACAATATAAGTGCGGTCTGTACGTGCCGCGTGACAATGAGATGTACGGATCAACCGACAAGCATATTCTTATTCAAATGAGAATATTCATTGTGTACAAGATCACATTCGACAACGTTATAAATCAATTATGCCACATAAAATACATTGTAATAAATAAAATACATCTTCCATACTATAATGTATAAACTAACGTCTAAGCATTTCACATCAACGCATCACCACAAATTTTTTTGTAAACGATCGTTTCGCACGGGATCTTTCATGCGCTATAAATACATGTCAGTTACCAACAATATATTTAGAAAATTCGATAAAAGAACACATTATACATAAACATTAAAAATAATTTCAATGTACACGGCAAAGAATTTACACAAAATCGTGTGACTATAGCACGGAGAACGACCACGGAGATGCGACCACACAGCGATTGGTATCAACAATTACTATTATTATCTATATACAAAGAGCGCCATAAACCAACAGAGAATTAAAATATTATAAAATAAAAATTATATTATGTATCATATATGTATGCCTATCACCAACACAAATCACGAATAGCGCTTATACTATTATTGAATTCTAGAATTACAAAAAAAATATATGACACTATTTTTGAGTGCTACGCAATTTGAACTACACATGCAACGACCACGCGCGCGGAATGCGACCGTTCATTCCCTTCTACCGTTCGTATTCATCATTCATTCTCACGCTATGAATGAATATTGGCTTAAAGGACTTGTATCCAGGCCATTAACATTACAAAAAAAAATTATGAATGAATATCTTATGGTGTGGCCATTGAATTTTTCCCAATAAAAATAGCGCGGTCATATTTAAAACTGACTGTGTAAATCAAATCATCGAATACGTAAAAAATGAACGATGAATGAAGTACCCTTTAGATGTACATCGAAAGTGATATGACTCGGTCGTCGTTCACTATTATATCACGCGCTTGCTATTGGTTTGAATAACGACCAACCCTTGGATTTGCAGGAAATCAGAACCGATTATTGAATCGAATATCGGGATTTTATTTTAACAATTTACGCTATTAATGATGTGTCTTTTATGCTTTTCTGATCTTATTTATTTTGCTTTTAGGGGACTCTTAAATCGACTTTATATGCATTCAATCGATTCGTGTTCTCGTCAATTTCGTTCAATGAGCCTTTACAATTAGGATACACGGTAAATGAGGCTATCACAAGAGTTGTCGTTTATGACACAAGACAAATTGCATTTTATTAAAAATAAGAAATAAAAATACATTTTACATGAGGGACCCAGCCCTTCGTTTCTTCATATAACAATGCAATCTATACATACATTTAAGTGCACAATACAACTTAAGACCTACAACGAGCAATAATATTTCAAACAAATATATTTTGTGAATCGCGTTAGAAACTAGTCCTGTTGATAAATATTATTAGTTACATGTTACATTACATTTATACCTCATGAGTTGGTTAGAAAAAAACGTAACAACATGTTTGTGATTCCTTGATGAGGTAAGCATAAAAAAATCGTGTCTATACATCCGTATTTAATACAATAATTTTCTAGTCCCCAAACAGTCACACAATACGATTTGAATGAAATATTATAGCCCCGACGCGCTCTTACTTACACACAATCCATCTATAATACACGAGTGAGACAGCTAGGAGTGAAAGGGATAGATATACCATATATGTTTACTTAGCTCACATTAAGTATATTTTTTTACAAATACATCGTAAAACAAACATACAAAAGTAATGACAGAAGGCGGTACGCTTAACAATAATAAAATCGTTGCAATCGAAATAGTATCCAGCAAAATGTGTATATGTTATCATTATATATGTACATACAAGTTTTTTTTTTGTCTTTTACGAACATTGCCTCTACGGGGAATACTAGACAGGATGGTACAAACGTTGAAACTATAGAGGCGGATACTGGACTTATACAGCTTAGATATTAACACACGACTGACGTATAGGTTGTATAAGAGAGAAGAAAGTCGAAAGGAAATACATTTCCGTTACCAATGGGGTGATTTCGAATAGAGCGGCTCGGAGAGCAGAGCGGATTGTGATCGTACTTAAATAGAACTCTAGCGCACTACAATAAAGTCTACTTTTGCATTTCAAACGTTTTATCGCAATAGAATGTTCCAGTTCCCTCACAAAACCATTGAAATTTAAAAATAGACGATTTACATGTGCTAAATTTGTATTTCCAATGCGATTGATATCTGTTCTGCTATCCGAGCCGGCCCACTCGAGAGCACCGCCGAAGTCTGTTCGTGTTCGTGGCGCGACTGCATGTCTCGTCTCACGGTGTTGAATATTTCTATATATACTTCGTACAGGACGAGGGTAGTGAAGCGATTTGATTAGAACGTATGTATAAATATTGATTGCAATTTCGAAACACGTGTCATATCTGACGGAAATGTTTAATTTTATAAAGAACTTATACTACTTGTCGAATATTATGTATTTTCATGGGTTTAAGGAAAATTAAATAAAATGAAAATTTTGATATTTTCCCATGAATCTGGGATTATTTTCGATATAATAAATGATAAATGACAGTTTGGTCGCGCCATTGCCATCTCTCTGAGTAAAATTTCGACATTTCGATTATAAATTCAATTAAATTAATTTATAGCATTATCTCATATATATTTATAAATTTAGTCAATAGTAATACCATTCTACTTCGAATAGATAGAATATCAATGTATATAAACGTCCTGAGTAGAAGCCTACACTATGGCTCGGTGGTCGCGTTGGTTGCAAGTGTGACTGCCGGTCGGGAGAGGCCCTGGGTTCAAATCCCGGGTCGGGCACTATTGGATTTTTCTAGGTTAGATTGTCTTGTAGTGGCTCGGAGTCCGGAAATGTGCCCGGTGCATGCCAATAAGTTCACCACCGATCCCATAGTGGGATGTTTAACGTAACTGGTGAAACGTGGGAGGGTACTGCACTCCCCTGGATACCTCTTCGGGGACTACAGGCGTGATGTTACATTAAAAAAAAAACAGTAAGTGAACTTAATTGGAAAATATACAAAATAAACAAGAGAAAATGTGTGGGAGGGGGAACTAAAGTTGCATTTATTCGCCGTCGCCGAATCTTATTTAGCATTTAAGTGTTCCACCTACATTATCCATAGCATGGGGCGGGACGTGCACGCTCCACGTTAATAGTAGTAATTACCTTAATAATTGAGAACAATCAGTGTTCGACTGAACATAACGATATGAGAGAGTCCGACAACAGTATTGCGACATGCGGCAGTGAGTCACTACACAGCGCAGGGCCGCGTCACTATCAACCACACAACGTCTTGCACTCATACCTGGGGTGGGAAAGAAAATGTAATTAAACAAAACTTATAAAAAAAATAAAACAAAAAAAAATCACAAATTAAAGAAAAAAAAACAGTGATTGCAATTGAGTTCAGTTATATGAGAAAATATTACATATTATAAGCGAGAGTCAATGCGTAATTAACTATACATACAAAATATATACATCTGGTCGATCTGGCTATACAATTGTTGTACAACACTGTAATATTGTAAATAAACTTGTTTATACATAATATACTATAACGTACATAAGTTTGATATGGTTTATATTCGACATAATACATACATACATAATATGACGGTAAATCATAAATGGTTAACATTGACATAACAAGGATTAGTAACAATGACCCAGTGATGATCAAGACTTGTTAGTTATGAAATTGTACTCAAAGAGAGGACAAATCCAACAGTATTCACCGGAGTGTGTGTAAATGAGATAATAAATAGAATGAATAAAAAGTATACAAGATGGGTGTATTAATATTAGTACTTGGCGAATATATGTATTTCCATGAATTTAAGAAAAAGTAAAGTATATGAAAATTTTTATATTTTCCCATGAATTTGAGAGCCATGTTAATTTATTAAATGTTAAATGACATTTTAGCGACATAATTGCCATCTCTATGAGTGAAATTTCGACATTTCAATTATAAATACAACTAAATTAATTTATAGCATTATTTCACATAGATTTATAAATTTAATTAACAGTAAAACCATTCTACTTCGAATAGATACAACATCGATGTAAATAAACGTACTGGGTAGAAGCTTATGTTTTGTTTTATAAAATTGTTATATGATTATAATTATTAATTACAAAGCCATATACATACAAGTATAATATTAGCGTATTTTTCATTATTACAAGTATATTATAGGGTAAGGTTATAATCCGATATAAAATATAAAAAAAACTATAAAGAAAATTGTTAAAAAGAATAAATGTGATTTCTGGTTATTTTCTATATACACTACCAAAATAATTATAAAGTTGAAATAAAAAAATCTCCATGTAACACTCTTAAAACAATTGTTCACATTTATTCATACAATTTCAAAATAGTTGCCTTTTTATTTACAAATAAATAAATTAATAAATAAAATTAATACCCTCAGTGAGACATCGAGGCCGGCGAGCGGCGCATTATTTATTGCTCAGTTCCTTAAACCCTCTATGTTAATATTATGTATAAGGAGGTAGAGCGAGGCTATGCGAAACCGAGGCCGCCAATAGATTAGTGATTATTGTGGATTGAAAACGCAATGTCAGTTAACGTATGGTGTGAAAAGTAGAATTGGATAGGCAATGTAGGATAAGGTACAGAGTTATACCCTCCACGCCTACACGGAATCATCGAGCGGCAGACGTCTTTACAGATAGAAAGGGTAACTGAAAGGTAATGGTTAATTTTATTGATAAATTGTCAATCAGCTGCGTGAATGTAACGGTGGAAATAGTCGATACGAGTGAGTTTAATGTTCAATACATGTTGACATCAACGAGAGTAACCGGCGGGCGTTATTACCCTTCGACAGTGTGTCGGAAGGGAGCAGAAGTCTTCAGAAGAACAGTCGGATGCAGTGCGGCGAGACAACGGGGGCGCGGCGCTCCATCGCCGGAGTAAGCGAGGGTGCGGCGGGCGCGGCGCGGAGTTACCTGTCGCGCTGCGAGTCCACGAGGTAGTCCTTGAGGCGCCGCAGCAGGTGCTCCGATAGCTGCAGCACCTCGGGCCACTGCTTCAGCACCATCACGCCCACCATTACCGCCAGGCTCGTCGTTAGCACGCGAACCCTGAAAGCAACGATTGTAAGAAAAAGTTTTTAACACAATTCTCCTTTTATTTCCCGTTCATAATGTGTCTGTTTGCGTTGGAACGCGCGCGGGCGTGCGTGCGTGTGCGTGCGCGAGGCGCGCGCACCTGGTGCGCAGGAAGGGCATGGCCACGCCGGCCACGGTGGCCACGAGCAGCAGCGCCAGCTGCAGCAGCGTGAGCGCCACGTTGAGCAGCTTGACGAGCAGCAGGCGCGGCGGCAGCGCGGCGGCGCCGCCCGCGTCGCCCCCCGCGCCGCCCGCGCCCGCGCCGCCGCCGCCGCCCGCCATCCACTGCTCCACCTTGCCGATCTGCACGCACACACACCATTACATAAATAATTTAGCTACGTGTACAATACCGATGTGTACGTAC
>DWDW01002477.1:0-10192 GCA_018245635.1 Mimoniades versicolor eupheme
TACTTATATAGCAAAGTCTGATGTTAGAAGTTCGGATTCAAATACGTCGAAAGATTTTCAATTTAGAAATGAAGAAATCAATAAGTCCGATTTAAAAGTCAGTTCAAAACACAAAAGTAAATTAGCAAAACCCAATAAAATTAAAGGGCGACAGAGTAAAAACAAGCTAATAAAAAAAGTATCAAAGAAACGTTCAAGTTCTGGCCAGTTATGTAGAAGTCACAGTAAAAAATTTGAGTATTTTGAGTATAAAAGCTATACGTTTAATAAACCTCTTAAGGAATATAACAACTTACAATCAGCTACAACAAAACCTGTCAGTATTTTTTGTTTTACGTGTTATTGGTCAATTGATTTTATATATTAACTAATAAAATAACATTTTATAATATAGATTCCACGAAGTTTAATAGAACTCTGCGATCAAGATTTAAGTGACAAAGCGAATTCTTCTGCACTAAATGCTAACAATAAGTGTACATCTGATGATGTGGCTGCTACGAAAGAAAGTTTATTTGTGGATATTATTAGTGAAGATTGCAAAGAAACCATAGCTTTACGTCGTACTATTGCAACTGAGGTGGACCAGAAATCTGATGTTTTGGAATCCGATGATATATTTGAAAGTGTTATTAATGTAACTAAAGAAAATAGCTCAGATGGTGATCACATTCATCCAATCGAAACAGTTGATTCTGAAATTATATTTTTATATGGTAACACATTAGTTGATGAACAGACGAAATAAGTGAACATTTCGTTAGCTCATTGGTTAAGAAAATTTGTTCGGCTTTCAGATTTAAACGAACCTAGTACTTCGAAAGGTATTCGTCACGTCAACATGGACGTCCAATGTGGTACAGAAATTCTAACAGCAGGTCCTACTCCATGTATTGTTGGCTCCTTAGTAAATGCCACTAACATGCGTGAAACGGGCATAAAGATCGGCGATTCGCTTGCAAACCTAAACGTCACTAAAGACTTTGCAGATTTTGGTACTATAACGGAGGAATATAAGTATGATATTTTATCAGAATTTAAAACGCAAGCAATAACAATAAAAGACTCTAAAACAAATCTAGTAAAAAATGTTGATTGTTCCACAATGACTCGGGATAGCGATTTGCAATTAGCAGATACAAAATTGCTTAAACCCTTACTAAGCATTCTAAATACAAGAGAATCTTCTAAATTGCGCGTGTGTAATCACCAATCAAAGTTGGGTTTATGTTATCTGAGTAATCAAATTAATGGCGAAATGTCTCAGAATGTATCTGTGTCTAGATGTATGAGACCTAAACTGAGCTGTTGCAGCATTCACGTACACAGTTACAGGGACAGACAAGTTTCTGAAGACGTAATATTTCAAGGAGAATGGCTAAGAAATCGCCCAAAAGTATTAGCCAAGAAAAGTCCAAATACGCAATTGCTTAATAGAAAACGTGAACCAATAATTAAGAAGAAACAAGTTCATTCGAAAGAAAATATATGTTCTCGGAAAGGGGATAAATTAATAAGAGTTGCTGAAAAAAAATCTGTTTTTAATCAGATTAGGAGATTCGCAAAAGCAAGAGAAGAATTAGTAACTAAACGTTATGATAGGAAATCAGGCATTACGAACAGTTTAGTAAGAAACACTCGAAATAATAGTAACGCAACAAAGGTAACCCGTTTGTATTTTAATATAGATACCTACTAAGTTTCACGTAAAAGGATTAAATATAAGTTCATAATTTTACTTTTATAGGTGGCGTCAAAAGTGATTACGAGGTACGTATAAGAATTACACATGTATATGTTTTTAAAACTATTTAGGACAATTTTAATACTAAGTACAAATTATCTTTTTAGCATAATAACGCCAAAAAGTGTAAAGAATATCTGCGCAACACAAAATAAGCCTATTTTAAAATGTAATGGTTCGAAAGAAAACGGTTATGGGAAAAAAAATACTGCCAAGGTTTTTTTCGACATGTCAAGTTATACATATAATGAAAAGAAAAATGTGACCAATGCAAATAAATTAAATAAGACAATTAACAAAGCTCTTTTGAAAGAGAAAATAAAATCGCCTTTGGTTAGATCCAGAACAGAAGAATTACAAGATATTTTACGAAAATTCAATGACAAGAAACAAAATATAACTTATATTGTATTACGAAATGAAATAGAGAACTCAAGAAGTAATAATTCATCGTCGATGAATTCTAAACCCATAACGAAACTAAACGGTTCAAGGAACAACTATAGTCCACCATCTCAAAACAGTTCTCCGTGTTCTTCCCCTAACAGTGTAGCTACAGTACGTGCTTTGCCGATGAAAGCGACAATTTGTTGTAATAAAAATAACAATACGTCACCAGACAGAAGTACTTCGGTAAACATTTCTGCAGAGAAAATAGACAACTATAAAATTAGAACAAATATAAAAAAAAGCAAGACCAAATTATTTAATTCGTCATCCATATTATGCGTAGATAAAGAGAACTTACCAGAAACTTCCAAACGTTCTAACATTCATCAAAAAGAGGTAGATAGCGTTTCAAAAGCGCTGGTGAGCGACAGAAAGAAAAAAGTTTTCGTGGCTAAAATGAAGGTGGAGAGTCCTCCAGGTCGCAAAAAAGGTAACAACGTAGGAGCATATGTACCTAATAATACTAATATGAAATTGCTGAACAATAAAAATATGGATTCTCATCAAGTCGTACCAAACCGTTCGTCTTCTAGAAAGTTGTCTGTAAATAGTAAGTCTCCAATTAGGAGTAAAGACAACGCACATAACACCGATGAGGATCGTGTACCAGAGATTAATCATTTAACTCGTTCATCCACTCCCGTATTAGAAATATCTAATACTATTAATATTGAAGGAGATTTTGACAATTATCTTAAAAATAACAAAAACTGTACTGTTAGAAGATCGAATAGTACAATAAATGCGGCTATGAAAAAATTAATTGAAGAAAGGTTAAATTTTATTAAAACAATGCAAGATAACGATGCTGTCTCTGTATCAGATACAGAGACAGTAATATTGGACACGTGTTGTCATGATGAAATTTTAAACGACTGTTCGTCGCCAATCAGTTACAAGACAATTATTACTAACGAGAACACTTGTAATATTTCCGGAAGAGATATAGAAAGTGCTTTAATGAATCATTCTTTTGAGCTCGATGACCGAAGTCTACCTCTATTGGGTATCTCATCTTTTGGCAACTCTTTCACGACCACGGAAGCAGTCTTACCTAGTATCGACGCTGATTTACTGTCATACAAGTCTACGGAATCTACGTCTAAATTAACGGAATATATTTGCGCCCATAATGAATTAGATAAGACTTTAGTCGCACAAAAAAGTTCAGATAATAAAACCGTACATGACATATATGAAAGAAAAGATCAACATATTCTGAAGGTAAATATTTTCACCGTTAACTCTCTTCTTCTAAAACTCAGGCTAAACTTATCGTAGCTAAAGCCACATGATGTATCTGTTTCCGCTAATTGTTCAAGTAAAAGGTCCAATTTCGCATTATTCTGCGGTTCGGACGAATTTAAACGTTTGGAAGCTACAAAACTTCTATTTAGTTATTACTTTATATAAAATTTACTTCATATGAAATAAATAGTTATGTTCTACAATGTAAATGTTCTAAGTAAATGTTCTACATTCCTCTGCCTACCTCTTCGGGGATTACAGGCGTGAAGTTACTTTTATTTTTTTTAATAGTTATTACTTTATATAAAATCTTTATATGACCATGGTTTTTATTATAGAATACCGGAGGTGTCCTAGCTGTCCAAGTATTTAGTGGCTTTTCCATGGACAGTGAGCCTGTTGTTGGGGACCAGCACGAGTACATCAGTCTAGTTGACCCCGAAACTGGAAACCTGACATCAGAAATTGCTCGCCAAGTTGTTAGTATACATTAATAAAAATACTTTTTATTGCCTATTATCTAAATATCCTCTTTGCATGTTTTTAAACAACTTTATTATTATTTTACTAGAAATCCTGTCTTTGCCATTTTTTTTTCACATTGGCGTTTTCCAGACATCAGAAGAATTATTTGTATCTGGTAGATCGTCTGATACCTACGAATCATGCACCGTTGAAGATGACGCTTTTGTTCCGAATTGGCTGTTTCACGTCATCAGTCAACAGCACTCTGTGAGTTCATTGATTTTTTTTACAAAACTGATAATTTGTATTGGTGCCGCTCGAGTGCTACAACAATCGACTACGAATTATTTGCCATTCTTTGTTTACAAATTGTTGCATAGTTTTATTTTTTATGTGTAGGTCCTGTTCCAGGCCGAAATACCAGAAGAAGCACAAGAGCTTCCTGAACCACCGGACGAATATGAAGCGGAGTATGATGTGAACGGTAATATGATAGACGCTGGATTCGGTGTGGGCGTGGGTGCTGGAGATGGCCGCGGTATGCACAGCGACCAGTCCCAAGATAGTTCGGGTAGAGGCACTTCCATTAGCTCCAGTGATGTGTCATCGGGGCCCCAGAGTGAGGTTAGTAGTACTGGCTAAAGTTTTTAGGCATTTTGAGTAAAACTTATTGGGCCTATTTAGCTCCAGCTAGAACTCTAGTTCAATTCACTACTTTCCATGAAACAAAATTGAAATGGCTACTTGTACTTCTCGATATAAATTAAGTGTGTTATCATTTTTGTAATTATTCTGTACAATCGGATTATTCATTTTCATTCATTCATTGTTCATTTTTATTAAAAATATCATTATTGTTAATTTTCCCAACAAAAAGAACACATTGCAAGCACACAACATGCTATGTGAAATAAAGAAAGGCAGTATTGAAATTTCGTTCTGGCGATTTATTGAAGATGCGCAAGGATTTGACTATTCAGTTGAAGTTACTAGATCCATTTCCACGCCGTTATCGATCGCGATCGTCATAACGCAACATGTGAAGTTGCAGAGGAATTCAATGTACCTATTCATATAAAAAAATACAGCTTGATTATCCCAAGAAATTCTATTTACTAGCATTACTTGTACTTTATAGAATGCGTGCAAAACAACATTCGTCGCCACTTTATTGTTTTAGGCGGTCTTGATTGATCCATCGGCTTTTCTCGGATCGGCGAATGCTGCGTCGGTAATCGAAGCAATGGCTGCGGTACCTGTCGAATCTTCGGACACCTCTTTTCGAACCGTTGAAAGTGAGTCTGTCTCTACCTACAGTTATCTCTGCATACGTTGCTTTGTTTTTCAATACATTACATACTAAATAATTATCTATGTCATTAATTTATACATTCGAAGCGAACCTAGTGGAGCATATTAATTGCCGATATAATTGAGTTTTCTTTAGGATTTCGTTATGAAGTTGCGGACACGCTTGAAGTGGAAAATATATAATAAGATTTATGAACTTAATAAAATTCGCAATAAAATGTATTTTTTAAAACATGTGTGATTTCCAAGATGTACCAATTAACAGCCAGGTCGCGTGTAATTCAAATCCTATTTAAAAATACGCGAAAGTATTTGTGTATATGTTACCATTTCCCCTAGTACCACTGACTTGCTAATTGTTAAAACACGCTCTTTACCATGTTTTCATCGAGAGCACGCGAGCTATTTGACATTATTTTTTTAATTCAGATCCTATAAGTATGAAATTAGAGATGAACGATTGAACGGAATCATTCACATCACGAACGAAGTGGCAGTTGACAACTGGTAAGATATAAAAGAGATTTAAATGAATAAACTTTGCAGCCATCGACACGGACAACGATAATCAGTACGGTCGCGAGAATACCCAAAGACGAACAGACCGAGTGGCGGGCGCCAGCGACGTTGACGCCGACATCAGCTCCTTAGAAACTGACGCAGCCGACTCCGACAACTGAAATTACATTAAAATTTTATCGTACCTACTGACATACATAATACGACAGTCATTTTCATTTTGTTGAGTTTGAAATGTGAAATTTTCGACAAATGTAAAGTGTGAATTGAGAAAGTTGGCTATTTTGTAAATTGACTTGTACTGAATTTAACTGTGATTAAATTATTGTTTTTTTTTTAGTAAATTTTGTATTATTTTATTTGTGGACGATAAATATTAAGTTACACTCAATGCTTTCGCTCGAGCTTTACCCAAATGTTTTCAATAGTAATTGGTAAAGGACCTGTTTATTACTATGATTATCGGAAAAAATACTGACTGTTTGTCATGCATATTTACCCGCCCAATAAATAAATCATCGGAAAACAACAAGGTTCCATCCCCATTATAGAGTAGGTACATGCAACGTTATCGGCTTAAAAAATCTAACATATGCTCTCTACGGGTTCACTGTGAGAATAAAGAAAACATCCTATTAAAGGCTGATTTTGTTTATTTAATCCTTGAGAAGTATTGCGGAGCTGTCACCTGTTCGCATCGGTAGCTCATTCCCTAGGCGCGTACGTTCTTTGTGTGTGAGTGGATTCAAAACAGGTTGTCAATAAAAAGGTATGTTTTAATGATTGAACACAGTTTGTCGAGGAAATGTCTTTTTTTGCATTTATTCATATTGTACAATCTTATAATATGATTCATTCTGCAAAATTTTACAGGCGAGCAAGAATTCATATATAAAACAGTAGCTCTTTTGTATTGTACATAACCATTTTTTATCAGTATAGTGAAAACATGCGTATAGTTTTTTTAGTATTTATAGGATAATAAATTACTTAATTACTAGTTTTTAATTTGGTTCTTTATTAATACAATATCAATAGAATTGCACTATACTGCAAGTTATTGGAACGTACCAAAAAACATACTATGGTGCTTTGTTGACGCCGATGAACTTTCTATGCTAAAATATACAATAATAATGATAAATTTAATACAAAACATAACCGCCATAAAGCGATTACAAAGGCAGGCATTACGATACGCGGCCAGGCTTAACTCACTTCGCTTTTCTTTCGCGCTGCACCTAATGGGGTACATCTATCTATACATCTTCCACTAACCCAGCGTTTCTAAGCGGTACGGTATACGGATTCCTCGCTTACATTTGTACTTAACGTTTACTTCTTAATATCGTTTTAATGATACATTTACATTTATATAAATTCGATACATCGTGTAAGAGCGTTGCATTGTTCGTTACTCTACATCATCATCATCATCATCATCACCATCATCATCATCATCATCATCACCATCATCATCATCACCATCATCATCTCTTCATTATGATTTCAATTCGCGTACGAGACGTTAACTATTTCCGCTCGGTTGACGTTACATAAAATATTGTCAGTTTTGTTTTCACCTCACGTTGTTGCTCATGTGACGTTCTTAGAAACACCGGGTTAGAATTTCATTTGTCCCTCCACCTTTCTATGTAGATATTTATTAATATAGTTGAACAACGTTGCACTGCCATTTTCAAATCTACTTACGAGCAAATACGATTACCGTTTTATATGTATTTGTCGAATAAGAAAAAATATTCTGCGGTTGCAGCACTTACTTCGGCGGTGTTTATAAAATCGAACTCATAGAAGCGCATTAAAAAAAATTTTTTTACGTTTCGTTGTATTTTTAATTATTTTCTTTGTATGCACAAAGGATATACACGAGTTTGAACGGTAAAGTTTTGCTCGCAAGTGTCCGTAAACTCTAACAAACACATACTGCCCTAGTTTATTTTCGAACATTACGTATCACCGTGCACGAGTACCCATATTTAGGATATCGATACACTTTTAATAAGGCGAGCAGGCTATATAGTACTTATAATATCATAATTAATCGCGGGAAAAGTCACGTAACTATTGTTAATAGTGGTATCTAGCTCAACTAGTAATGTTTAAAAAACGAAATGAGTTAAAACATTGACATTAAACATTATCAATACAAATGGTTCAACAATTTTATTAGGCAATAAGGTATCCGATATTAAAATTTTATTATATGGGAGGGTTTATTATTATTATTATTATCATAATTATAATTATAATTATAATTAATAATATGTTAACAATTATTGCTGACTTTGAACTTTAAACGATGAGATCAAATTATTTTATATACCACTAAATCTAATCGAATAATAATTATTGAAATAAATTACTCATTCGAACAATTATTCCCGAACGTGGAAGGAAGTGACGTATTATTGAACGATTACAAAAACGTATATAAGAATATTGAAATGCCACTTATCTGTAATATTTAAGGTACCTATTACACCGTACACTCTCATTAATATTTAAGGCAGTGAAACACCCAACTTAAATTCAAGGACAGTTGGGGACGAGATTACCTAGCTAACATTAATATTAACTAGTAACATATCACTAGACATTTTCACATGCGACCTCTACACAATGGTCGCGTAATATAATACAATATTTACACGTCTTAAACACGTATGTACTCGTATGTAAGTGGAACAACTTCGTAGTCGGTACGAGGTATCACGAACAGTAAAGCAGGACGCACTCGGGACTACCACTCAGTCATCGAAAGTCCATCGGCTTATGTATCCTAACACCCCAATTACATATGACAGAACAGAAAAGAAATCGAACATCTATACAATAACAATATAAATGTTTAATTATAAATTAATCACATTAAATAATAAAACTACTTAGAAATATACTAACACACTTGAGACGAGGGCAACAAGTTAGGTACTCGTGGGATACACAATCCATCGCGAACACTTCGAAACGATTTCAATAACAATTTTAATTACGAATAACTTTTAGCGTGGTGATTGTTTATTGTTAATATTAAACTGTTCGAGTTTTGTGTGATCACGCGGTCGATGTAACACTTCTGGCAGCGGTGTGCCTGTGATGGACTCCTAAGTTACTTATAATGCCCGGGCGTAATACTTATGGCGATAGTATAGTAAATATTAATATAAAAAACTACTCAATCGAATCGGTAATTACCAAATTGAGACTATTTAAATATACATTGAATTACTTTCCATACCAAACGTTCCAAATATTCTTTGTTTTAAAAGAAGACATCAGTATGAATCTATTTGTGTGTCTATTAATCTATTTGAATTCTAAAAATGTATTTTGTGGCAACAGTGTGTAAAAAGGACTAAATTTTCAATCGTACATAACGCCCAGACATTATAAACAACTTATTACACGGGATCCACTATAAGAATTGCTTTTGAAAAAGACTCCAACGTTTATAAATATCAAATTTTAGATATTAAAATTAAATCTTGTTACAAGAGCTACAACAGAAATATAAATCTATGTAATAGACAATATACACTCGTTGAAACAACCTCAATAATGTCAGAAAAAGAAAAAACAGATGAGATAGAATTATCAAATAGAATATGGCGTACCTATAACACAACACATATAAAATATAAGAAGGAAAAACAGACTTAAATCTACAAAAAAAAAATATTATATAATCATCGGCTGCCAATATTTGAAATGGACATTTGATTATTGAGATGTAATATCCGATAACAAACAACTAATGGTTTCGTAAACTGCGCGAAGGAATAACCCTTTAAACATCACATACCTACAACTAACAAAACAATGAATATACATACATACTTACACATTTATACGAAAATCCTCTAACAATAAAATAAGTCAAAGATTTATACCTACCATACCACTTTTCAATGCCGTGCGTAATTATTCATAATCGGATTCATAACCTGGAGGTGCAAGCATAAAGTTTTATATTCGGTAACAAGACAGCGTCATCGCTTTTAAATCATGACGATCGTAACAGTCAAAGTCGTTGGCGGCTTATACTTTAACGTACCATACAGCGCCTCTGAGTAATAAACAACTTTTAATATGCAATCACACAGTTCTAATAATAATATCCTCATCTTCCACATGTTATCACAGAAAATTATGTATTTACAATTTTGTCGTACTAATGTGTCGTACGTAACCTACAGAGTCGCGGTAATGTCGAGTGGATTATGTAGGTATACAAATTGCACTCAAACATCTACTGCTTTTCTTAGCGTTACATTGAATTAATGTTACAAGTACAACAGAACAAAGCTAAAATGTATGAGTATTATGTAATTTTTTTGTTTAGTGGCCGCTTATTTTCGCCAACAGATGGCGTTACGCGTACATTGTTGTAAGCATTACAAATAACAGTATATTGCGCATTTTATGTAACTG
>DWDW01002478.1:0-10190 GCA_018245635.1 Mimoniades versicolor eupheme
TTTTTATCACTTTCCTCGTAGCTGAAGAGTCAAATGATTTTGTATATTTACTTAACTGACGCACCACGCGAGGGGGCGGGGACTAGGAATAACAGACGAAATCGCGGCCGTGTATCGGTTATAAAGAAATTGTTTCACTTTAAAAGAGGAACTTGACTGCCTTACTGGTTGTATTGGTTGCAAGCGCGACTGGGATTTTTCTAACTTAGATTTTCTGGTAATAGTGATATTGGATTTTTCTAAGTAACATTTTATACTGGTAGGTCGTAGCCTGGATGTGTGCCCGGTGTATGGCAATAGGCTTACTGCCTATTCCATAGTCAACCGCCAACCTTTGCGTAGATTATAGGCGTGATGTTTTTTTTTTACGTTTAAAAGAGGTTCATTAACCTTTCAAGATACATTCAAATGATTTGTATACACATATACGGAATTACTCGAAAAAAAGGTCAGCAAGGAGAGTAATTACGAGTTAATTCTTAGACTATACTCCGACACGTTGTTTGAATGTTCATTGGTGGGGACGTGCGGTATTGAACGAACAGGGTAGATTATATACCGGTTTATGGGTTCTAGGAAAATTTTAAGAATCTTTTATGTAAGTTCGGGCAATAATGTATTTTCACTAATTATAGAAATTAATGAATTGACACGAATTAATTGTTTTTTTCACAAATATTAAAAAAAACACGTTTACATCGTTGAACAAATCATCGCCTGGGGTCGAACCCGTTTCACTCGGCTCGCAAGAGGAAAATATGAAAAGGCAGAATATTGCCCAACAAAATTACGATCGCTTTAGATTGCACACGGCCTATTGAGGGGTGAATTGTTGCCTTTGTCGCTGTAAAGAATATATTTGTATCTCTTTTACTTGTATCGATTGTTGCGGGCGGGATCGGCTTAGAAAAACTAAAGTAAATTTAGCAGGTTATTACTGATAACATTCTATTGCTCTGATATATAAAACTGTATACGTACGTAACTTCACGCCTGTCATCCCAGAAGAGGTAGGCAGAGGAATGCAGAACACTCCCACGTTTCATCGATTACGTTTACGTCCTACTATGGAATAGGTGATGAGCCTATTGCCATAAAACTGTATAAATGTGTAATATTGTGTTAAGATTACGCAGGACAAATATCTCTATACTTCCACACCTGACGTGGCTAAGATTCACCACTTTCTTGATACATACACGCGGGTTTCGGAGACTTCAATTCACTATTTAGTTCTGCATTATGTTAACAAGCATGTGAAAAGTTAGTTGAACATTAAAATTTCGAAGACATCATCATTGCCTTTCATTGCCTCTAAAGCCGTAATAGTTTTAACCAATGTAAGCTTTACCCTGTAAAGTTCGGTATACTTCGAACCATAATAAGTAGTAAGTAAAACAACTATCCTACGACATAAATACCCTACCGAGTTGGGTATTCAATCGGCTCCTAGAAAATGTCAGCCAATTCGTACCGACTTATAATGAGGAACTACATATAAACTTCAACGATATATTCAGTATGTATTAATGGCGGAATTATTTATGGGCTCCATTTGACATATACACGAGAATGTATAAATATTAAATTTCTATATAATTATGTTTTCTTACAATTTATTTTAACATTATGGAAAATGAGTCTCAAAGTAAACTTCGCAGATTACATCGCTACAATTGTTTTGAAAGAAAAGGAGACTCGGGTTTCACATTACATTTACTTGTATATAATCATATAATTTTAGGAATATTCAATGTTCCACTGATGTCTTATATGCTTCAAAGATCTAGATAAATTGTGTTGCTACCTTAATACATTACGATAATTGAGTTGTAAAAAATATGTAGGTATTTTGCTTTTGCTTGCATTTATAAAACTATATTAAAATATTTATGTTTCTTCATCGCTAGAATTTCTTGTCGCCAAATTTATTGTACACTTTTTGTATTAACACTTTACCGCATTTTAAAAATATATATTCGTCTAGTATTTTGCTTTTAGGCAAACCATAAACTGAACGGAATAGCGTAGGTACTGTCGCTGTTATACAAGTAGTGAAGCCATTTGTGCAAATGCGCTAATTGGTTCACAGAGGCAAGTGAAAGCGTCTTCGGTAATAAAACGCTCATTGTATGATACAAAACACAAATTTTCAGCAGAATAAAATCTACGTATTAATTTTCAATGTTTAAATGTTGTTTATTTTAAAGGAAGTAGATAATCACGTCAGATCTTAAAGCATGGAGTATCTTAAGATATATTTAACACTGGTTTATTTCTGCCTACTGCGTAAGGACTTGGCTCGGTGATGTAATCATGATAATAATAATAATGTAGTAAATAATTTTTGGACTTGTATAAACAACGCTGAATAATGGCACTAGATAAAATTACATGCTTATATGTATGAGTACCTAGTTTCATCAGATGTAATGAATAGATTCAGCGGAACGTGTAAAAAGATTATACGTCCGAATTGGGGTTAAGATAGCTACATCCGGTCGGGCTTGCTCGCCAATTAAGATGCTAATAGAGTACTATAAGTTATAATATTTTTTGTATATAATTAAATACCAACGTGTACAAAAATGTACACTCATTCAACATATTTATAACTAAGCTAGCTGATTATATTTATACAAGTAAATCACCTTTTCATTAAATATGTTGCATGTGTTTGTAATAAAATAATTAATATATTTTATACTCATTATACAGTAAGGCACATGAATATTAAATGTAAATCATCTAGTAATGTTCTCATAGAAGTGACTTGTATAGTCTTATTTGAGAACAAAGTTCTTTAAACCTAAACCTAATATATGTATACATATTTTTAAATCTTCTACGTGGTTATAATATGAATGATTTTTGCAGCAGTGAAAAACACCAAAGAAAAAAATATATAAAACATTTACGTTTCGCTTCAGAAATCCAATTGTGTAATAGTCAAGTGCGTTTCCTTCTGTCGTAATCGATTCCTATCTTCCTTCGCTTTTCTAATGTAGTCTTTGATTCAACTTAATCTTACATATTAAATTATTGCAATATATCGTAT
Organism: Mimoniades versicolor eupheme; assembly: GCA_018245635.1. Lineage (NCBI taxonomy): Eukaryota > Metazoa > Arthropoda > Insecta > Lepidoptera > Hesperiidae > Mimoniades > Mimoniades versicolor. Next base: position 3,059 of record DWDW01002478.1, read on the forward strand.
CGAGAGGAGAATTCGCCACAAGAGGTGGTCGTTACACCCGCCCATACTCCAGTGTAGTACGATAAATTGTGAGCATTAACACGTTTCTTATAGTGACATTAGCCTTTATTGGATCCAGGAAAATAACTCAATCTCACGGCGCCGAAACACTACAGTCGAGATTAATTTTATTGCAGATAACAATTGCTAATGCTGTAGTTACAACTACGGCAGCTGCCTATTCCGAAGGATATTCTGTTTCCTTACTTTCGTTATTATCACATTACGCCAGGTCCCTTACAGGGTAGGCATAGGGTGGATAGCATCGAGTATCGAATATTTATGTTTTTATAGACTTTATATATTTTTTTCATCCAAGTATGGGGAAGCTAGGAGGTCACTGCCAGATGATGTTGCAATGCTTATACATACATAGTGACATTAATAGGACTGTGGAAATAGAGTAGGTAAATTTCTTAATTATTGCATTATTGACATCAACGGTCACCAGCGGTTTACTGTGAACTAGGCTTAAGGAATTTATTCTTAGAAAAAGGCCGTGACCTAAGCTTACTTAATTTTGTACATGCAACCTGTTCAGCATAGAAATTAATGTATGCACAAGTATTTGAATACAAACATATTGTTTTATCTGCACGCCATTATACATAATTATAATTATTATTGTTATATTTTATTTATCCGGTAGGCAGAGATAAAGATACCATTCCTTTCTATATTTGCGATTTTCTATATTTCTATATTTGCAAATTCTCAATTCTATACAAAAATGGAACTGTTCTTAATACTAAATCGAACATTGATACCTGCGGCCTATGTGGTGTTTTCATAACGCAGCGACATTAATCCATCACTATATACGTACAGTAATAACTAAGTTGAAACGAAATATCAAGCGCACTAAGACCGGCGCGTGTTGCCCACTGCGCGATATTTATTTAAATTGTCTCGTATGCAAATTAATATCCCCTTTGAACGTTAAACGCTGCCCTTTGTCTCGCCCCCGACGTCTGTTTAATTTTGTCGTCCGACTTTTTCAAATGCTACGTTAGTTTTGTTCAAACGATCTCATAAATAAATAACCGGGCAGAATGTTTATCTAATAGCTTAATAAGTATAATTGCAGCTCATATAGGATTCTTGATTCAAAGTGAATATGTTAAATCGCTATGGTGTCATAGATACTTGATCTTAAATACAAAAATGTTTTGTGCAAGCGCTTATGATATCCGCAATGACATATACATATTTATAGTTAAAACATGATGAACGAGACCAAACTGTCTATAATGGTAGAGCACCCGTCTCCCAGTAACTGTTTTAGTTAGCAAAATGGGGAAGGATATGGAAGCCCACCCCGTTATTTCCTGCCACAGAATGTTCTGTAACACCGAAAGTTGTAATCCTTTTCGTTGTACTTGCACAACTAACGCGAGGTTTTCATGAGGTACACCGCTACAATAAAGTGACTCGATACCAGCTGGAGGTCTTTGGTTTGTTTTAATATTAAAGTTTCCAATTACAAAGTTTCGATAAAAGTTTACAGGAGCTTTATTATAATTTATTATTACAAATAAGAGGATTAACTTTGTGTATCGAGCACTGTGGTTAGTTGAGGGAGTTGTTATCTGGCATATTAAATGGTATGCGAGTTGCAACCGAGTGGCTGTTCCCGTTTGATGTCTCTATTCATTACGAAGTAACCACTCTGTGCAACTTCGTTCGAACTCCTTCGACTTTCGCTATAAAGTAGAGTTGTGACAGGGAGTAATGTCTCTTTATATTGTTCTGGGGCTAAGAGGTTTGCTATTTGCGTTGTGAATTGCTAACTTTTGTTTTGTCTAGTCTGATCAATATGTTCCGGCCGCATCTCGCATGTGTGTGGGGAGGACTTCAGTGCTAGAAATAAATTGTAAAATGTAAAAGTATAGTATACTTTTTTCACATGTACATATATACATCTAATTAATATTGGATAACACGTTGTAAATTTAACATGCGTAACTGTTCAGGTACGGTTACTATAAACAGAATAAAATAGTTAGCGAGAATTAAATCACTCAAGATGAATTATTTTTGACTTCTTTAAAATAATCCGTAGAAGTAAGTGTCGTCCTTTGTTTCTCACGGCCCAGCTTATTTTGAACAACATACCGTAATCGATTTCTGAATATCGATTATGAACTCGGTGCGAAAATCATCCGTTGCGGGGCGGGTGCTTGACAAATGTTCGTTATAAGCGGAGAACAAATTGGTGCGATTAATTACGAGGAGAGCTGGCAGCGGAGCCAACAAATATTATCAAGATCGTTAATTTCGACATCTTACTCTGGTGTCGGGATGATATTAGGCATCTGGGACGGAAGTGTGGCACGGTGCGATGCTGTCCTTACTGCACACATTCCTTCAATCGATTTTTTTTTATTGCATTCGGCTTTCCTGACTTTAATTTAAACAAAGTACGTAATATCACGCCTATAATCCCCGAAGAGGTAGGCAGAGGTGTGTAGTACATTCCCACGTTCCAACAGTTACGTTTACGTCCCACTATGGAATAGGTGGTAGGCCTATTGCCATACACCGGGCACATTTCCAGATTCCGAGCCACAACTAGAAAATGTATATTAGCAAAATCCAGTTGTTCCCGAGCCGGGATTTGAACATCGAACCTCACGAACGCCTGTCGCACTTTAGGGATTATAGTCCTACCCCTCTAGGAATTACAGGCGTCATATTATTGTTTAAAACTATGGTGTATATCGGCCTTGGTATGGATTTGTTACACAAAAGACAATGTAGTCGTTTCGGTTCAACGCCTGTAAAATACTTATGGAAAATCAAGTGAATAACTTACGATTCACTCCTACTGCGTTACTTGAGGCCATAAACCATGAACATATAAAATTGCGAGAGTAACACGTGATTCATAATGAAAAGTATATTATCTGACATAAAAAACATTTTATGCTCGTTTTCAGCGGCGGTTATTAAATTAAATCATAATTTACACACGTCGAGTTAAATCAGACTGTGAGCTCGTGAAATAGCAATAAAAATTATTAGACCCGTTACAGCTTTTTCACGTTGTAACCTTTTTCATTCTTTTCCATATTAGGTACACCCATTTCTGAGAACAATAAAGTCATAAATGCCAAAGCGATTTTTCATATCTGTCGTAAACGAATGTACATACATACGTATGTATCCTTCAAACGGTCGGTTTTATTCAGCCGCAGACAATGTAAGACAGTTGCATTAATTTTTTCATCCTTACTTCTTTGTCATTGTCTTACTTAATTATTTCAAGAAGTTACACAGAAATTTAGCTTCAACTTATGGCACGTCTACGTATGGCACAGTTTACTTTGAAATATTTTTTTTATTATTAATTTTAGTATATAAAACTTTTCTAATCGAATTTCCAGCAACGAATTATTTATTTATGAACTATCTTTTTTGTTTTATGACCTAACGACGTAACATCACGCTTGTAATTCCCGAAAAGGTAAGCAGAGTAATTTAGAACACTCCCACGTTTCACCAGTTATTTTACGTCTCACTGTGGAATAGTGGTGAACCTATTGCCATACACCTAGCACATATCCAGACTCCGAGCCACTACTAGAAAGACTAATATAATCTTTGTTTTATGAACTATAGTTTTACCTTTGGTATTATAAAACGTGTTCAAAAATATTTCATCTCATTATTCTTCTACAGTCGTGTAACTAATATTCAACATTTTTCACGTCTTGCGGCAATGATAACATAATTAAATACTCACACAAGTTCTCTCATATATTAGAAACGGAGTCGATTAACGAGTTGGATGGAGTTGGTGCCGCATAAATATTTCATATGACATCGATAGTTGTTATCGGCAGTGTTTATGGCCATAATAAAAATCGGAAATACCGAGTTTACAGCAAAGTTTTATTGATGTTTTATTTCCACTAACTATTGTTATATTCAAACTTTCTACGTTTATACACTGACGTTTACGCGAACCTTAAATGATTACACAGTGGGGTGTCAATTTGGGAATTGTCTATAAAAACGTAGCACCCTTAGTTAGATATGTAGTTCTGTTAAGTTAATAACCTCTCAACGTTTGGTAAGCATAGAACATAAGAGCTACAGAACGAATGCGAGCATAAAAATATGCATTTATGGGAATAAAACCCAGAGATCCGCCAATAGATACTCGATGACCGGTAAAATGACTGACAGGTGAGGTTGACGGTTATTTTTGTAAGAAGAAGTTTGAAATGATGCAAAACCAACATGAGATAATCTAATTTCATTGAAGTTACGGGAATCAGTTGCGAAGTATTTACTGAAATGTGGTCCGCAGATTGCGGGGGAGAATGCGACGAAATTATACCTAAAATAATATTGACTCAAGCAATCTGTAAAATAGGCGTCCCTTTCTGATATAACAAAATCTGGCGCGCCCATCTCGGAATACTTTCGTAGTACATTTTAATATCACTAATAGATTATACGTATCGATTCTCAACAATGGACCGCGATGTTTTTCTTGGATTACGTAGACATATTATCGTTTTGTGCCTTCTTCGCCGCCTTTTGAAGATATTTCGGCCATAATGTAACCTTTCCGTTTGTTTATTTATTTTAATGGTACTCAATATTATTTTTATAACAAATATTCTGACTATATTAATGTTCGTATCATTGGCCTCATTGTGAAAATACCACCCGAACACCGCTTTTCTATTACCGTAGTACAAATTGTTTTTCTTAACGAAAAACAGGCCAATATTGTAAAATAATGTACATTTTTACTGAATTGCTTTTAACATAAAGCAGTCAAAACCTCATTCTTACATTTTTATTTAGTGTACAAAAGATTCTTCGAAGCTTTGAATCGAGAACGCAAAATTTGGCCCGTGCGATTTTATTTTGATATAACCTTAGCCCGAGGTTTGTTTGTCTGATCTAAGTAAACATCACCTTTCATGTATATTTTATTCCTGATAATATTCAGATACGAAGGACCCTTGTATCATTCATTCAAATGACATATTGGAGTACGTTTCAATATGTTTTGATCGTATGAAATATCCAGATTTGTCTTTCAAGAGCAAGACCAATACTTTTCGGAAAACCAACGCTTGGAATTGACTTTTCACCAATTTCGTTGAAGAATATATAGACATCTCACTAAGGCAGTGTGTGGCGTTTCAAATAAGTTCTTCCATTGGAGTTTTGAATGGTATGGTGGCTTTTTAAGTCGACGTTGATAGAGTCGCCTTTCTGAAAGACCACTAAAGGCTACTTACATAATTGGATATACCTACTTAAGATAGCTTTGAAATTTAGCTTACTCTAACGTTACCTCTCTTTTTAAATTACATTCTCTGCACATCATTCGAGTATATAATAGATAATATCTTTAAAGCAAGTTAATGCTGATTATTTCAATTCGATAATCTTGGACCTCGAAGTCAGTCGATGATTTTACCTCTTCCTTTAGAATTAGTATTTTATTAACATTATGTTGTAAATCAACAACCAAATAGATTTCTTTTCTGTTGAGCAATTTGTGTTTGCCTAACAAAATTATTACCTAAGGTCAACTATGAATGTCACGCGAAGACGTTATTACTGGCGAAATGTTTTTAAATATATCGAATAAAGACGTATTGTATAAAAATGAAATCGTAATATTTTTAGTGTTACGAGATGAGCAAAAGCGGCGACATACTTTTCTTCATTACGAAGGGATCTAGCATCATTCTCCATTAACTTGAGAAATTGTTATAAAAACGAAAACTGCCTTATTATCTAACACAATCCGGCATTTCGCAACGAAATTTCCATCCACGTTGTTTCTTTGTTGTGAAAAATGTTATTTAATTTCGAGCAATTATTACACGCGCTCTACGAAATTACTCCAAGGAATAGAATCTCGTGTCGGTTTTATTCTAAAGAAAACGGACCTTTTTTTCTACAATGAAAGCTTTATGTCGTAAAATGGGATTCCCGCTGTTACCTTAATCTTTTTATTCTATTATGTAAATTGCAAAAATAGTACATCTAGTAGGTACCTTTTTGAATCGCAAATTTTTTAATACCTTTAAACTGTCAACAATAATTTATTGCTGATTTGCTCATTTAACTGTATCAAATTAACATGATCCAGACCTATAATGATAATTTCTGTTATACACTTTGAACTAATTTCAGTGCAGGTCAGATTAGGGGGTCTTAAGATAATTCCTGTCTTGAAAAGCGATCGGACCCTAAGCATGATAACGAAGGGAAATGTTAAACCCGAGTACTTTACTTCTTCCCCATCTATGATTGCGATAGAGGTTATTATGTTCATTAATACTTGGAGTGATTGAATTAAATTTTATATCTCTGTGAATATTTTTGTTATAAATATACATAGCTGTTGTTAAGTTTCGTATATCAGCGGTACTTGGAATGTACCGGTATTTTATCATTTCTTTTTTCACGAGAGGAGTCTAAAGCAAACTCTTATAAAAATGTAATATGTATTTAAATTATATTTGATTCAGTAAGAATGTCGACTTGCGAACATTTTAGATGTCCAGATAAGATATGAAAAAGTGGAATTTATACGTGTCCTACATTGTTAAAAATCTTTCCCATAAAATTCAAAATAGTTTAGACACTGTGATAAAGTATCCAAAAAACTGTACATTACCTTGTCAACGGAAGGTGCGTTCGCTTCCACCTACCTGGCAATTAAAAACTGTTCGCTAGCACCACGCGGTGGAAATCTAAATATAAACCGGCGCGCGGCGAGGGGCGCGTGCGATTCCGCGGGCAATTTCGCTGTCGGTTTCCGTTTCGTCTTTGGGCAGAAAGTGTCACGAATGACGTGTGGGCTTTATTAAGTGTCGGGTGACGGATGCCGCGGCGTGCAGGTGCCGCCTCTGTTATAATGTATCGCAGGCTCCAGCTCTGGGGCCGTTTGTCCTCGCGCGATGTCATCTTTTTACACTCTTTATAACATAAATATCCGCTCGTTAGTTTTATTCTAAACTTATTCTTCAGATGCGGTACAACAATGTGCCGCTGAAGTTTGGTTAAAAGAGGTTCGATTTTAAAAACAATGTAATGGTGTACTTTCCACTAT
>DWDW01002479.1:0-10189 GCA_018245635.1 Mimoniades versicolor eupheme
GGGTTCTAATCTATCAATCCATAGAAAAACCGCGTTAAAAAAAAGGACATTTTCCTCCAGAAGTCCCAACATCAACAAAGCCAGTTGGACGCAGACAAATGACACCGAAGAATAATGGGCCAACGTTTATTTTGGGGCTAAATTAATGATCCCGGGACTGACGTGTTTTCAGCGTTATCGACAGAGTTAATTAAACTCGATTCGGTCCGCTTATTAAACCTTCCGCGCTAACTATTCGCGAACTATTTCTTCGTTCTCGAGAGGCGCTGATTGATTTCCGCGTCGAATTATTTTCAGCGGCCTCTCGACCTGTAACGCTGAAATCTGATTTGTTGACTTAGCGCGTAAAAAAAAATATTTTTTTAATTCATCCATAACAGAAATAGCTAAATAATTTCCTATTATATTATGTTTGTAATATTAATAAATTCTTAAAATTGTTTTTCTACACACAAAAACATGACCGAGGTACGAATCGTTTCAAATTTGTTCCGAATTCGTTTTACGTATGTCAGACGCAAACTAATGTAGGGTCATCACGATGACTTCGGTAAAACGTTATAAAGATATATTGTATGCTCTTGTAAGAATGACGCCTATGACATATGTATATTGGGGACACCTCCACATACGGCCATCCGATCCCAAACTGAGAATCAAGAGAGCTTGTGTTATGGTAACTAGAGGACTGATACATTTTAAAGGTATTATTTGAAAAGTAACCTTATGGTCACTAAGCAATATTGACAATTTGCAGTCAAACGTAATTCCCGATAAGCGCACAAATACGTCAATATCTCCACCCAGTTACGTGGCAGCGGATTTGTGCAGCGACGCACCTTGAAAGAGGGTCACTGTTCAGCAACGAAACGACTACCGCTAATACGTTCAACGACAAAAAAAACCTTGTATTAAAAAACTTCACATAACCGTACGCATTTCTTCTCGCTAGATATGTTACGAGGTGGGCAAAGAGCACTCCAAGTATCTCTATCCTTTCAGACCTGCCGCGCTTCTTCTACATTCGTCACTCTCTTCATACATGCACGCCGGTTTTGGAGACTTCTGACTCCCTTTATCAGTAGGGATATATTACTGGTTTATATACTGGCTAGAATAAATACGCAACAGTGTTAAAAACACAACGAGTGAGCCCAGCTACAAAAAGGACGTAATGGCCCGTTGAACGGTACGACAACCGTCTGTGGAGGCTGCGTTTGAAATGCATAGTAGCCGTGTTAATCCGTCCAACGTTTGAAACGGAAACGAATCAACTGCGAATGTTGACCTAATTTCGTTTTAGGTAGACAAGGCGACAAGTGATCGAGATGAGACTTTTAATGATGTATTGGCAAAAAATAATCATTTCCGAAGTGCTTGATATACATATAAATAAATTCGAATGTTTATTTGACTGGCACGATAGTGAGATAGAATTAGGAATTCATTGCAGTGGTATTTGTAAATAGTCTAATTTCAGGCGAAAAACATATTAGTGTTGATGATAACTATGATGATATGAATGATAATTATGATATGAATGACGATGATAATAAAGTTGATTTGAAATATTTAATTAAAACTACAACATCGGATTAGAAGTAAGATTCGATGACAGTTGGAGCAATGAGCTACGGGATACCAACCTCAATAGTTCAAAATCTTATTAATAACTGCGCAGTATATTTCAGCAATTCAAGCATTTCATTATCAATCAAAGGTTGTATCGACATGTTATACTGAAATGTCGAACCGATTCAATACCAGGATCACAGGACTGCAAGCTAGGAAGAATACATCGTCTACGAACATCGTAACGTCTACTTGGCAATATTGGATGTGTTTGTGTTTGTGACTCATCTACTTAATGATCCATGGCTTATATGCAATCTAGAAGGTTATTAATAATACGTACTAATGAATGGGAATTGACAATATTTTGCTAAAACTATTGACCAGAGTAATAATTTCTCTTTCTCTTGCGGTTGTTTCTCATATCTTATCTATTTTCCCCTATTATGCTCTTGTGTACGTATGTCATATATGGAGTCAATTCGTATACATAGTTCTTTTCAGTTTTTCTATCCGATGGACATTCCTGCCTTAGGGTTCTTGCCAACTTAATTTTTTTTATTAGTGGCTCGGAATCTGGATATGTGCCCCCTGTGTGGCAATTAACTCCATGTTGGGATTCCATCGTGGGACGTAAGCTTGAGATATGTGGTTGTATATTACACTCCTCTACCTAGCTCTGCGGGAATTACAAGCGTGGTTTTACGCTTGGCAGAAAAACAATTTTGTTTTTTTTTTTTACAAAACTTCGCGTACAATGGCACGATACAATTAACTCCTCGTCCTCGAACAAGGACAACGTGGACCCAACAAATAACACCAGAACACACTCAATGCCTTTCCACTTGACAGCTGGGCTCGTTTAAAAAATCTACGCGGCTCGTTCATTAAGCGCACGTTTGTGTGTGTTCGTATACTGTCGGTGAAAAAGGAGTTATATTGTTTATTTTATTTTATTTTAATTGGACTGACTGCAGATAGTTCCTCACGGATCGTCCGAGAAAACCCTTACATTTATATCTGAGGCTCAGTAGCAGTCAATTAATGTGTATATTTGTGTGTGCCTATGAGTGTCTGTGTATTTCTGAGTGTGTGCGTTCGTATATTATCAAGAAAAAAAAACAAATAATTTGATCTTTATTTTACCTGGTAAGCTTACGTAAACTCAGCCGGATTTATATTTGCCCCCGACGAGCAACGCTTGTCACATTAAGTTTCGAAATAACGTTTGCAGTTAATGGCTGCACTGTGAACTGACAGGGAACACAGTCCTCGTGGTTCACCAGGGCGCAGAATTATGGGGAACAGGAAGAACTTTAACTGTCTTTTATAAGTTGCAGTAAACAGTCACCACTAGAAGGACCACTTATATATTTCATACATCGGTTTCGTAACTGACAAACCCTCGATTCGCCGAATTCATATCGATGTTTAAATTAACGATATCTCAAAATCTCCATAAACACATAATCTAATGTTGATCTATTGCCAATTCCAATCCATATGCACCGTCAACTTTATCTTATTGAGGTTCTTAGTGCGCTTAATTAAGTCGCAGTTTACATGACAAGCGAACAGTTCTGGTCGCGAATAGGTCACCGGCTTAAGCTCGAATGCGGTCGCGAAATATTAACGCCGTTTCATGAACACACTCAGTTTTCATGGATTAAAAAGAGACAGAAAAAAAACACAAAAAACTTTTCGAACGAAAACCGTCCCATTGCCACGTTAAGACACAATGCGTACCCATTTTTCATTTGTGCCGCGTACCACTGGTTTGCGAGGCATTTTTGTTACGACCTCTCGTGTCCTGTTTGAAGCACGTGCGGTTATTATTCCCCTGCATTGCAATTTGTCTGATATGACTATAAAAATGCACAGGTACTCAAAGTTGAACCACGCATATAAATTATTAATAATAAATAAGCTACGTGGCAATAATTTCACCACCTAATCCATGAGACGTATGACTTGACAAGTGAAATGTAGAAGCGCTAAACTCCTCTGGCTACCCCTGCAGGGAAATACAGGTGTGATGTTATGTCATAAGCCAAGTAAACTAGATGGTCAGACTGTTTATATCATATACGAGTATAGACTCTGTGACTACCAAAATACATATGTACATAAATAAATATCGGTAGGTATATAATCACATGGATACAAAACATAGGAGTACATTATGTACAACTCTGTGATAGCTTTGCATTTAGATATTTATAAATAAAGTATAATCATAGCTAAAGTAACAGGTAGATTAAAGTAAACAAACCTTTGCTAATTTAATTTATTGTAAAAAAACTGTGTCAGAAAACACAATGTATATTTATGTTATACATAAAACCATTTACATATGAATAAGTATGGATATAACTACTGTTGAAACGCGGGAGTGTAGGTACTACACTCCTCTGCCTACCTCTTTGGGGATTACAGGCCTGTTGTTAGGAGATTGCGTATATCTACATAAAAATATCACAGACATATTGTACAACTCTATTGAAAGTGTTTTGTCTATTCCCTTTATAAATACGTCAGCGAGAATGTCTTTAGTTGCGTACGCGTTTACGTGGGATAACTAATGTCAACATTGTATGAAACTTAAACCGCTAGTGTGCTCACGTAGCTGTCTCACCAGTGTGCAGCGAGCGATAAACGATATTTTGCATACATTATTTCATCACAATCAACATCATCCGTATCCTGTTGCAGTCAATTGCTGGACATACGTCTACCTTGAGCGGTACACACAACACAAAATACGAGTAAAATACCTAATTTAAAATTCGTGTAAGTTAACAATAATATAGTTCAGTTTGCTTTGTTGGTCTATTGATCTAGTGTTTACTGTTTAAATGACGCTCCGGCTATCAGATTCAATTTCCATTCAGAACGAATGTTTGTAAATTTTCGTCATATTCGTGATAATTGTCAGCGAATACTCGAAGTTTCAAATTTCGAATGCGATATCGTGACGTCAATTGTCTGACAAAGTTTGCGGAGGCTCTCTCCACGACTTAACGCTGACGGTCTAACAATTTACAAAATTACATTCAAATTTATTCATTGCAAATGTATACAGTGGTTTATTTACTTGCCTGATTAATATTTGTTATGTAAAATTTACATTTGTACCGTAAATCCCGGGATTTACACCGTGTCAATGGAGAACGAAGAAAGTGGTTTCCCCTGTTGCAATCACAATTATATTGTATAATATACATACATGTATTTATTCTGTGTATAATTCATAGTGTAATGAGCATCGCGCAGTTATATCTTTTCAATATTTTCACGAAATACTGCGCTATGGACTGCGTAAGTTTGTATAATTCAAACACTTCTGCTCTCAGAGACGCTGATATTTGTACATGAACAAGCGCTGAACCCATATCGTTTGATTTTATATTTTAGAACACACATTTAAAATTAGGTTTCGAAAGTAACATACTATAGAAGGCAAACATTTCGTAAATACAAAAGGTTTTATATTAAGAGACGTTTTGGATAATACTAGGATTTTTTATTCATCATGATATTTAGTCCAATGCTGCATATAAACGTACCCTGAGGGTTTTTTGTCTATAATAATTGCCACATTGAGCCTGCGGGTTGAGAATCTCAAAGCACAGGGTCTCACACTGTCTACGTGGTTGTCAGAGCATGTACATGTACATGTCTATGGAGGCGGCGCCATACCGCGATCAGCCAGAACGAGATTAAGTCGCCACTTACAAAACCCTGGTATTCCAACATGAGGTCGGAGGAAGTATTATTATTCGTTGCAATAGTGACATTGATTGCTTATTGTTTTCTTTATATAAACTTACGTATATGTATATTGTCATTGAACAGTCATCTTGCAATATTATATCTATCTAGCTAACAGTAAAGGCGAAATAAAATAAATGTTTAATAACTGGCAGCACCACAACCTATATTCTCTATGTTTTAATAAAATTTTCGTTCTTGTAAATTTAAAATTTTCAATTAAAAAATTAAATTAAAAAATTAATTTACGGTTGTAGCATTTCAAAATTTGTTAAAACACCTTTACACGAGTTGCAATGATGAAGTGCCATTAGGTTTTCAAGAATTCTTTAAACGTAAAGACTCGAACACAGACGAATTAGTTGGACGATTGGATTAAACTTAGAACCAATAATTAGTACGAGTATAAAATGTATTACATTGTCACAAAACCCTGACCCAACAGACAATTTAAAAGTCCAATATGCGACTTGTATTTTATAACACCTCCCTATTTCTGCCCAGCGATACGCACCGCCTCGCGCCGGCTAAAGGCGAGAGCTTGTACATAATTACAAGCACTTCAAGTCTCTGAGACCTTGAGACGCTACCTTCTATTTAGTCAAGTACTAAGTTGAGTTGAGTAGTTTCTTTTTTTGGTATTCTTTCGGTAAAACATTTTATTGTACGATATTTGCATTGTAATAAATTTCACCTTTTTTTGTAAAGTTGCAAACAAAGTTACAAAGTCGCAGCCAATATTTACGAATGATTGCAAACTATCCCGATTAGCAATGTAGGTGAAAAATTATACATTTCTTATAATAATAAAATTATAACGGTTTACACCCACGAGCTTACCAATATCCCAATCCTTGTAGTATTCCTTATGCATTTATTTCCCAGAACAAAAATTTACATAGATCAGTGGTCTGTCCGACCCTCAATAGAACACATGGCTCGCAACACAACAGATATAGTTCAACTTGCTAAAAGGGTCATTTAACTACTAATCATAAAACTACTTGTAAAACTTTCAATTAGCAATCACTATTGTATGTACATATATCATTGCTGTGCGTGACCCTTAGTACTTAAGCCTATCCTATGTACATCAGGTTTAATTCTCTTTAATCCATTTAAGCATATAGGTAAGTAGAATAAATAATATTTACCTCTTATGTAAAAAAAATATTTTATGTCAATAGATAATATTTTTACGGTGAAATGTTCGTCTTTTAATATTTCACGGCTGCATTTTAATAAAGCACATCCGATTTGCACAATTCGACATTTTTCATATGAACATTACAAACTGGAACTAAATTTACGACCTCGTAATAACAGATTCATACATTATTTTCTTAGTGAAAAAGATATTTACTGCAATTCGAGTTCAATAGATGGCGCTTTATTATTTTTTTAATATGCGATGCGGAATCGAAGATAATAATATGTCGTCTCGATCGACTGAATACAAACATGGCAATTATTACTATTGCTATGCCTTATTTCACTGGAATATACAATGTTTACTGCCTCGTTGGTGGTATTGGTTGCAAACGCGACTGCCAATCGGAAGCTTCTGGGTTCAAATTAAAATACTGGCTCGGGGTCTGGAATTATGCCCGGTGTATGGCCATAGGCTCAGCTATTCCATAGTGGGACGAAAAGTAACTGAGGAAAAATGGCCGTGTAATACATTCCTCTGCCTACCTGTTCGGAGATTACAAGCGTGATCTTACGTTACGTTATTTACGGACTGAGCCAATTTAACTCATTTGGAGGGCAAAAGAAATAGATGTAAGAGCCTTTGTGCTAAATGCAGTAAAAATCTTTGCGGAAAATGTCGAGTACAATTTAAAAAAAAAAAAAAATTAACAACAAAATAAAAACAGAGATCTTTAAACAGATTAGTATGCTTAGTACACATTGATTTAAACCATAACTCTGATTCTGAACTGAAACGTTTTTTACTAAAAAACTTTTATAATTGTTAATCAAAATTTCCCTGTTACAGTTTTGTTGTTTTTAGTGTATTTATTAATATCATTCTACGTCACTCACATGTCTACCTCTCTTGTCAGTATTTCTACCTGTCTTATGTTTATGTGCGGAATCTTTTAAATAGCCTTTACTAACCTATTGTATTTATCTGTTTTTTTTTTAATTTACCGGTAATTTTTCCTTGATAATAAATAAATAAATGAACAAATAAAAAAACACGACCAACGAAGCAGTCTTCCAACTCATCTAATATATGCCAACGGCTTTACGACAAACAAGTATTTATTTGCTTATCATACAAAAGTGTTCAAATTTTAATTATTACGATACGATACTGTTTCACATTAGCTATGTAAATACAAAGAAATCCGTCGGCGAAACGGTCAGTCATGAATTTTGCAACATATCTCAATTTTCAACTCCCTCTCAGAGCAGAACTAATTCAATAAAGCATAGATGAATATCAATAAACAATACCGTACAATAAATTTTAATACTTATGCTGCTCAACAGCTCACACTCGTAGTGTTTTCGTTGAAATTGGAATAATCAATTGTTTATGGGTGTCCTTGATTGATTTTTAATCTGTACAAGAACAGATGGAAATATGACACTTTTTTGTCTATGGACTTATCGGATAAAATTTAATTCAACAACGATCAATCTGAGTGGAGCGTGATTGCATCTTTATATAAATAATAAAATATAAAACACGTTAAATTAAAATTTCTTTTCTAAATAAAACTTTAAGCCAAGTAATAATAATAGCATACTATAGACATTTTTTGTAATTTTTTGTGCATGCTCTGTCGGATTTTGATTCGGGGTATTATATCACATTTCCGTTAATATATAAGTACAATATAAAAGTGTTTACTTTCAATTTCTTTCTCATCGAATTATGCTATAGCCCGCCTATATTTCCGGGAAATTTTTCCCTCGTAAATTTACATTGACACATCCTCACAATCTTCAATATCCAATTTAACGCTTAACAACATGATTTAGAATTGTATTTTATTGTACATCACGCCTGTAATACCCGAAGAGGTGGGCAGAGAAATGTAATACACTCCCAAGATTCACCAGTTACGTTTACGTCCCACAATGAAATAAGTGATGAGTCTAATGCCGTCCATCGGGCACAAATGCAAACTCCTAGACATTTCTAGAAAATCTAACTTAGGAAATTCCAATACTGCCCGTTCCAGGATTTGAACCCAGAACCTCTCGATCGACAGTTGCGCTTGGAACCAACACGACCAACGAAGCAGTCATTCTACTAAAATATTTTAGAAATTTATGTTGTGACGTCACACATTAACGAGTAAATTCATATTCAATAAGTCGTTCGTTGTTAGCGTATTAGTTGCGAGGGGTTGAACCGATTTGACAAAAAATAATAATAATCTGAATATCATTTTTCAGGAAACAAAAGAATTAAAAAGTTTCCTGGAAAACAGAAAATTCCGCATAAAACTTTGTTTTTTGTATGGAATTACTGTATAAAAACAAGACCGTAACCTACAATGTGACCGACGAATATGCGTAATTCATTTCTGTATTCTTTATCGACATGCGGGAATTTCCAGGAATAATTCTAGCAAACTGCAACACCCATAACTTTCATATGTACGCTGCATCATAACTTACAATGAGAACGTCAAAAACATTCGGCTGATTATTTTTAAGACTCCGTAGACTCCAATGATAAATTTGGAAGCCTTATACATATATATGTATAAGTTTTCACATAATCGAACAAAGAAATTTGGACAATGAAATTTCGACAAGATAACGTATGTTCTCATTTAAATTATTGGTCTTAGTTAAACGTAACATCACACTTGTAATCTCCAAAGAGGTAGACAGAGAAGTGTAGTTCACTTCCACGTTTCACCAGTTACGTTTACGCACGTACGTTACGTAGTTAGCCTATTGACCTACAGCGGGTTAAATTTCAAGTTAGAAAATCCCTGTGGTGTTACCCAACTCGGGAATTAAATCCAGGACCTCTAGGTCAGCAATTCGGTCTGCAATCACTCAACCAACGAGGCAGTCGAGGGATTTGATGGTTATTAATTACGAGTAGCTATTATTTTCTGTAATGGTAAGCTTATCCCAAAGTACACTGCTAAAAAATATAATTGTCTACAAAAACAAAAATGTATCTTATAAACATTTTTATATAAGACTGCCATTTCAAAATTAAGGAATAATAAACTTTATACCCCGTTAAGAAAAATAATTTAAAATACGGTATTCTTAAGTAAGTTAAATACAGTATAAAAGTGCATTGTAAACCGCAGAATGTAATTCTGTGCGTCGTATTTGCGGATCGGCTGTCCACTTCTTCCCCAGAGGAGGCCGAGTACTGACTGCATTGTGAACGGGAGAGCTAGTATTGTCACTAAAGATTTATTTAGTTTTTTATTTTCAACCTTGTGTTCCCGAAATGGTAAGCAGAGGAATGTAGTATACTCCCACGTTTCGTCAGTATATTTTACGTTCCACTACGGAATACAGTGTGATTCTATTGTCATATACAAGATACAAAATCCAGACTCAATTGTAAATGGTATCTTGCCATTTTACCATCAGATGGTTCGTATGCCTGTTTCCCAGGCTGAATATATATAAAAAATAGTAACCAATATTCCTTTATTTATAGACTGCCTCGTTGGTCGTGTTGGTTGCAAGTGCGACTGCCGAACGGGAGGTCCTGGGTTCGATGCCCGGGTCGGACACTACTAAATTTTCTAATTTAGATTCTCTAGTAGTGTCTCGGAGTCTGGATATGTGCCCGGTATATGGCAATAGGCTCACCACCTATTCCATCGTTGGACTTAAAAGTAACTGG
>DWDW01002480.1:0-10189 GCA_018245635.1 Mimoniades versicolor eupheme
GGCGGAAACCTAAATAAATCCTGAACAATCTTTTATCCTCTGTCAGACTCATCGGGGATTGATTCGAAAAACGCGTTCGATAGAGGCCATAATTTTTTTAAAGAATTCATGTCTCCTTATTTAAAGAATCAAATAGTAAATATAAATACGTATTTAAAGTTCTTGATGTAAACATAAAAAAAGGAAGATCATGTGCCAAAATCACTGCGAATGTTATCTTAAAACAGATCATGCTTATCTTGTTCCGTACGATATGCTGTGAAAACAGACAGCGACATGACAAGAGACGATTCCACAAAAATAATCGTCATGTTTATTGAATGAAACAACCTACTTCAAATTCTTTCCATTCGATCAATAGTACCTATTATGCTGAAATTTTAAAATGACTCGTTATATTTCTCTTGAAAATCCTCAGGTGTATGTTATTTTTCTTTTATTTTTTAAATAAAACGATACCTAACCTGTTCATTATCAGTTACATTGTCAGTGCACAGAAATCTTGAGCCCTTAATCATTATCCACCCTTTTTTGGTTCCACTGTTTGACACGGGCATCCGTTCACTATGTGAGAGATTATTCTATGATTTATACGTGTGTGTTACTCATATGTTTTAAATTAAGAAGAAATGCTTATGTTGTGGAAATAAAAATTAATATTATTATTCATTTCCCAGGCAGCTTAAGTGAATATTGTCTAAATGCGCAAGTTTTAAAGAATATTACAGGAAATCCAAAACGAAAATGACCAAATCGTAATTAAAACCAACAGGCCTAACTGGAAACCTACTTAGGTCATATTGAAAATTGTAAAGTACTGGTACTTGTATAAATACTAAACAAATCAGACGTGTACCTGACATTCGGGTAGGTGTAAACATTAAGTTACATAAGTGCCTCCCGCTAATCGTCATGTTTAGGTTATATAATTGTTATTTCAGACAAAATCACTTGAACTTGAGATAATAATATTGGTCAGGAGTGAAATACCGGCATAGAAACTATTATATTAGTTACCGTTTTTTTTTAATATAATTGATAAACAGTTGTTATCTTAGTATTATTTTGACGATACATCTTTTAAAGGTCAGAAGTTTAAGAAGGTTTATCACGGATGTGTATATCGGTAAAGAACGATAAGAGTGAATAAGAGATAAAATTAGTTATTTGTAATATTTTTGTCAGAAAACGAAAACAGTAAACACGGTTTGGCATTTAGCTTTAAGGTTACTATCGAATTATTAGAGCCTATGTCAGAAATATGCCGGCAATGGCAATAGGACCACCACCAATTCCATAATGACACGTAAACGTAACTGGTGAAACGTAGGAGTATACTACACTTCTTTGTCTACCTCTTCGGGGATTACAAGCGTGATGTTACGCCATGTCAGAAATGGCTTGAACATCTTAACTTATTGGATTCAGGGTAGCCTTTTAGATTATATGTCTCGTTCTAGCACGAGCTCAAATAGACGCTCACCGACGGCTTATTGCTTCCGAAAAATTATTGTTTTTCTTTGTTATGACTGTTACTTACGACAAGCCTTAGACTTACTCGTAGTATTCTATCACACGAACGTTTAATTTAATCTTAAAAGATTTGGTGACCTAAGATTAAATTTAACCTTAGGTCACCGAATGTAACTACGCCCTAGCGCCCTAACCCTTGTCCTAAAGAAAACATCGTAAGGAATCTTGCATTTCGATAAAGTTCTCGGCGATGTTCTCGACAGCTTGTGTGCTCAGTAAATGCTGTAAACTGGTTTTATCCTTTTTATTCTGAAAAGAATCTTATATCTAAGAACGAAATGATTGATGGCAATATATGTATTACACGTAATATTATTTTTGTCTCTGCGTTTCATATTAAATTAAATGTTTATATCAGCTATAACGCCTTCCACAGTCCACTTTCAGACAAAGGCATCCCTTAATAAACGCTTTAGGACTCTGTCGTAGACTGTAGCGAGAATAATTTTGGAACTAATTGTACGCAATAAAAATAATTTCAGAGTTAATTTCATGAGACAATATTGTTCCGCCCCGTTTTCTTTTTTTGCTAAAACCAATGTTTGAACGTTTAATTCGTGTGTAAGACGCTTATCAATATTGGTCCACATTTGTGTGGGTTTTGTGAACATAAAGACGCGATGAGAACTGAGAATGAGGCGGCCTTGATTTTATTATAGGAAAATAAATATTGTTTTTGGAGCCAGAGTGCCAAATTTTGATGTCTATCAAACGTTTAAAGATTAGATGATTGTGATAATATACAGATAAGAGCAAATATTTTTTGAACAAGAGTAAATACTAGTAAATACTAGGTAAATAAATCACGGTTACGTTTGCGTCCCACTATGGAATAGGTGGTGAGCCTATTGCCATGCATCGGGCACATATCCAGATTCCGAACCACTACTAGAAAATCTAAATTAGAAAATTATTTTAGTAAATATTCGGACTCCCATAAACTGTAGTGAAATTTAACTATCAAACTTTACAGTTTCGTTACGTTACATATTACTGTATTGTAAGGTTCATATCGCAAAAATCCAGACCACGAGCTTGAAAATTATTATGAACTTTCGATATAATTTCCTAATAACCTTTATGTATTCAACTTATAAGTATTAATAAATATCTTAACAAAATTTGGCAAAGACCGATTCGGTGTGATAGACAGCAACGCTTAATGTATTTTCGTCGCGAGAACAACCACCGGCCCTCGTATCAAATGACGTGGGAAATATTATTCATTTTACGTCCCTTTCTCGGGTACACTTTTTGTATATCCATCTCCCTTGCACAGCGATATTGTTATGCAATTGAAAATAGTCTCTGATACATTCGTGTATGTTGAAACGCGTTTATAACTTATTAAATGGTAAATGAAATTTGTATTAATATCTACTTATGTACTTATATTTGGTAATTTGTTAAATAAATCTATGTAGATCTGGAAATAGTTTAAAAGTTGTGTAAGTATTTTACAGTAGACGTCTAAATGTCTTTTACATTGCCACTTCGAAGTATCTACTATTCGCAGGACTGGGTCTGCGGATTTTCATCCATCAGTTACGAACTAGATACGTTGAACGGTTTTCTAGGCACAGAATTTCTGCTCGGACAGTTTATTGCTTTCCATATCACTGAGCGTACTTTAACTTAGAGGTAACACATATTGTATCTACATGTCAAAGTGTATGGTACTTATTTGAAAGTATACATAAGTTTAGTTGTTCATAGGTGACGCATTCATCCTTTGTATAGTAATAAATATGCACAAAACGATCAAAGTTCTGATAACACGACGTTAATGATGATGATAATGATGACGAAGATGATGATGATGACGAAGGTGATGATGGTGATGACAATGTTGATTATGAAGATAGTGATGATATAGTTTTAATATATATTCGATATGACGCGACTGTTCACTATTGGCCATTTTATTTTTGTTATTAAGTGTCTTTAAAAAATACAGACATAAAAATACAAGCGCGAAATATGTACCATTTGGTGTTTATTCTTCGCGCTATACTATACTATAGTCAACTTCAGTAAGCTTTCGTGCTTTGTGTGACAGATGAAGCAAAAGTCGACGCGTCTCAACGTCTTAGTGATTGCGGGAAAATGGAAATTGGCCTGAATGCAACGGTTCTAGTTTTAAACAGTAAGGTTGAGGAAAATATGCCGACACGCGTCTATGGTTTACCTGTATTTTTGTATAGCTTGAAATTGGGGCAGATTGATACACAAGGCACGTGTCTACATACACAGGTTATTTGAATACATATAAGTGCTATTTGTTTAGGGGCATCACAAAAACACGTCTCGACATATTTGAGAACAATTGTTGCGGACGTGCGGCCCGGCCCGACAGTTAGCTGTTGGCTTTTGGCAAAATATTCAGAATAAATGCACAAAACCTTTACATCGATGTAAAAGTTAAATTTCTAAATATCACATGTACGTAAACCTAGCAATAAATAATATATAAATATGTTAATTATGTTCATTTGTGAAAAGCCAAGTTTATTATTATAAAGTCACATTTTAGAAAATTGGTAGTGTAGCATCATACCTGTAATCTCCGAATAGTTAGGCGA
Organism: Mimoniades versicolor eupheme; assembly: GCA_018245635.1. Lineage (NCBI taxonomy): Eukaryota > Metazoa > Arthropoda > Insecta > Lepidoptera > Hesperiidae > Mimoniades > Mimoniades versicolor. Next base: position 4,116 of record DWDW01002480.1, read on the forward strand.
AATCGTGTAGTACACTTCTACGTTTCTTTAGTTAGGTACGTTTATGGCCCACTATGAAATAGGATTTGAGTCTATTGCCAAACACTGGACATAAATCTAGATTTCGAGCCACTACTAGAAATTACAACTATAAATTCAAAATTCAATCGTACCCAGACAGAAGTTCGAATCCAGGATATCTTGACCGACAGTCGCACTTGCGACCAATTGACCAAATGAAATTATTCGTACATGAAAGTGCCCCGCTACTGTATTAAAATATTTCGAATATTACCTTTGTAATAAATTGTCTTAAATCATGTAAAATGTGGCATTGAAATATGAACATAAAAATACACATAGAAAATAAATACAGATAAAAATTAAACGTAGGAAATAAATGAAATATGAATATGTTGCACCGTAAATAAATACGCAAGGTGAATTAAATAGATCGGACACAAAGATAGCAGCATCCGAGCGGAAGTGACTGCACTGTGAAAAAGTCAAAAAGCAACAAGAAAAATGATTGGATCACAATGCAAAAGAGTTAAAAGTCATGAGAATTGTTGCGTTTGACGGAAACAAAGAGGGGAAAAAAATACTTAAGGCTCACAATCGCACTCTGATTCTAATTTAATTGAAAATGCTCCTATAGACGACGACGGAAAGGAATTTATTCGATCTTGAAAAAATGTTAGTGAAAAATTCGTACTGATTAAATTAAATAAAAATACGAATGCCGAAAACTATGTCAGCTAAATCGTCTTAAATGTAATAGTGCGGAATATGGCTTTTTGTACGTTATAGCGACAAACTAAAATCCTTATAGGTACTACTTCCATCTTATTCATTGTCGTCTATAGAAATATTTTGATGAGATAAAGTTATATGTGATAACTTCATGAAGTTTCATTTACATTTCGTTAATTTTAGATATTATAATTTTTATAGATATTATATTACTTATTTTTATATACAACTAGCTGTGCCCACCTCGACTTCGTCCGCAGGGAGTTCTAAAATTCTAAAATGTACATTATGTAATATGTATATTAAATAGCAGACCCGGCGAACTTCGTACCGCCTAATAATTGATGAACCGCACGCAACTAACAGAACGCGCACGTTGTTTGTGTGTGTGCATCTATGTGAGGCAGATATATTAAATTTTGAAAGAAAAAAATTTTTGATTGAAACAATGCGCCATCTATTAAATAACTAATCAAGCTAGGAATAATATTGTTTTACGTAAATTGTGTAATTCTCACTGCCATCTATTGAAAAGTTATAGAACTTAAAAGTATATTCATAGTCTTAATTTTAATAAATCTTAAATTTGCAATGAAAAAAATTACGCTTATTCATTGAGATACAAACTATCATATCCGTTATGTTGGAACAAATAACACATATCTACACAGTTTCATTGAAATCGGTTCAGTGGTTTTGGAGATTAGCGCAAACGAACAACGTAACACGAGATTTTTATATATATAAAGATAGGCTCACCACCTATTCCCTAGTAGCACGTAACTAGTGAAACGTGGGAGTGTTCTACATTCCTCAGCCTACCTCTTCGGGGATTACAAGCGTGATGTTACGTTTATATTGGTCTTGTCATTGCGAGTACAATGCGTATTTTCTCCGTCGCTATTTTAATAAGATACTGAAACGATAAATTCCTAACACCAAATCGCTTATTGGTTTCCAATCGTTTTCCGTTATTCGGTAATTGCCCGCTGAGCATCTTTTTTCATTCTGACATGAGCTAAATCATTTCTTATGTCCGATATCCAAGATTTAGGATCTTGTTATATAATCTGTATATTTCATTGTAGTTTCTATATGAACGATACGTATCCGAAATTGAATTACTTTTGTTTGGTTTTATGGATCGATTTCAAACTTTTGTAACATTTATATTTAAGATAAATTATTCAAATCCATTTTTAACTATTTGAAAGCGCGTATCATTAAAGACTTGGACGCTGTTACAGTGGTTACTTGTTACGAAACGGTGTGAGGATTGAAGTCATGCCAGACACTGTGGATTTTTCATTCTGTGACCTTAATTTTATTCCTAAATAGGAGTTCTTGTTTTATATGATGCCAAAAGTTAGACAACTAAACCCTTTAGTAGCTACAAGTAAACCAGGAAATGTTTTGTTAATTTTTTTAGCATTAATTAATTATTATTACATGAAATTCTATACAATTACATACATCCTTCCACAACAATTTATTTCTGAAAACTATCCTGCTTACTTATATTAATAAACTAGTTTATTAAGCACAATTTGTAACTTCAATATACTGCCTATTTCAAATTAATTAACCCTTTATTATATTGGGTTTCCAGGACCTTATTTCACCTAACTTATACCCTTTGTTATCATATATTATCGCCCGTTAATTAATCTTTGCGTCCTAATCTAATGTTTCTGCATCTGACATTAAGTAGATTTTTAGTTTTATTACAGGTTTCACATGCTGGCGTTTCATTTAAATGACCGTGTTAAGTTATAATAATATATCAATATCTCAATAATGATATCTGGCTTTGACTAGAATTTTATTGTAATTTTACACATATAATTAAAATGAACGTGTACAATTACAATAACCATGAGCGTGTAATGACCGTGTACAGTTATAATGACCGTGTATAGTTACAATGACCTTGTATTTATATTATCTGTGCCTGATGTTATATTGTATATTATTTTCATTCAATTTCATATACTTCAATACTGCTATTTATAATTATAAAATTAAAATGTAATATTTTTCTCGTTCAACTCGGAGTAGCCGGTCTCTTACATTGTATAATTTAATAAGTTCGGCTCGAATTGAACCATCGATTTGCAATATTTGCTCTGAGGATCAAAGATTATTTAAATGCGCCAGGCGCGACTTTCCCACGCTTGAAATTTATGACAATTTTCGGGCTTACTGAAATTTGGTTAATATGTATTGTGCCTATTTAATATATTGCTTTCTACTTTTTTTACCTGAGCGGTTAAAGTTGCGTTTATTGATTGGTTTCCTAAATGGAAATGGAAAAGTGTAAAAATAAAATCGATGCGAAATCACTACTTGTTAGTGAAACTAAATACATGTTTATTGACAGCACCAATAAATAAAACGTAAAATAATATAGCCATCAGCGTAGCTATAACCGGAAACTGCCATTACAGCGGACACGCGAGCTTCCTGTCGCCGCCGGAAACGGCCCACAAGCGTTTCCGGTTCTGTTTTTCACCGGATACACTGCTAGTGTTGTGGCATTTGATTAATTTGATTGTGGATTATGAGCTTCATATATTAATAATATAATATATGCCGCATATAGAAAAATATTTTATTGAATTATATTTGTCGTAACTGAGCAGCGTGACAGTCTACAGATATCTCACATGTACTCGTATAAGAACCACCAGTGACCGGACATAAAAAGGCGTTGAAGAAAATAAGGAGCGTAGCTTTTGTAAATAGCTAAGATATATAAGATATAAAAGACGTTTATTGAATTAAGTTTAATAAATGTGGTCATAAATTTAATTCTTAATCAAAACTTGGTAGCCGTATTGAAAAGGTATATTGAAAAGCGAACTAGCTGCAAACAGCAGCGAACTTCCACAATCTTGTTTCACATTAAGCCCTGAAGTATTCGCACCGAAACTTCTACCACAAGCGTGATTTATTCAAAACAGCGTTACACCATTGTTTGGTCCAAGTTTATTGAACATGATAATAATAATCACTAAATTAAGAAAAAGTCTCACAACAATCCATAAATAACTCATGCATTTGTGTCCGAGCAAACGTGTACGCAATAGCAGCTTAGCTCTTTCATAAAAGACATATGCTTCTGCAAAAAGTATGTAAAATGTTCACCTTCACATATACTAGCACCAATATGAGATTCTCCTAGAATCGAAGCGTCCTCAGAGCTATAGACTACAATAGAATTATAGAGCTTATAAAGTTGACGACACTCGAGCTTAACGTTTCTTGATCGTAATTTCAATAAGCAATGAAATCTATTGAGCCGCTGCGCATACTGTGCTTAATACGAATTGGTGCCGTCATTGATTGACGAGCGCGTTTATTAGACATAAAAAAAATCCTGGAGCGTGTCAAGAATGGCCACCAACTTAGACTTGATTTAACTATTAAAATTAAGAGTTTAATGTATGGGAGTCCAAAAGTTATCGGTAAAATATTAGTATGATTGACATATTTTAATTACAATGTGTAAATTTATTTACTTTATCATGTCGAAGTCCAGTGCTGCTAAAGGGGGTTACGTAAAGGTTTTTGCTCATAATCCACACGCGGGGCATGTGGATTGGAGATTGCAGAGACATGTTTTTGCATAGCATAAGCAGCTGCATCGCCCCCCGTCCTGGCCGCCAACGGGCGGCAGCTCATCGTAGTTCAGGGAATTGAGCTGTGCTTAAGCAGGCCGATAACCATATTGCGATCAGCTAGCGTCTTTAGTCGCCTCTTACGATACCTTGTATCCAGGCATGGTGTCGAAGGAATAGTTCTTTCTCCGCCCCGACGCGGATGATATTTATTCTAACCTCCAAAACTTATTATTAGTAGTAAAATTTAAAGTCTACCATAAATTCATATTTGTCAGTCAGATTTGAAACTAAAGCCTGATGACTTCCAAAGCTTCAATAGCAATTCAAATTAAGAATATTTATTTCATCACAGTTACTATACACTATACACATCACAGTTATTCATTACTTAGTTAATATTGAAATGAAATGATCTAAGTTATCAGTCGGTAGGTACTGGTGCGGTAGACCGAGCGAAAAATTGAATAATTTTAATACGATAAAGGAGTATATTTATTACATTAATTATAATCGAGTCTCCGTAGCGTTCCCTTTTCACCTTCAACCTCCCTTTTCAACCCTCCTCTTCCGCCATTATTTCGTGCTCCTACATTCTATAGGGATAGCTATTCTATAGGAATGCCCAATATTTTTAAACATATTAAGTCCTCTTTTTACAATATACGTTTGTTAATAGTTAAATTTATTTTTCAATATAATAAATGTTACAGTTCATGCTTTTTGAAATTCAAATTCTAATTGCATTTACTGAAAATTGGTTCATTAGAACACTTTTTGTACGTCAAAATGAAACTTGCACCGCTTCGGAAAATGCCTCGCTATGAAGAACAAGCGGTCAAAGAAACTCCATAGGTGTGCTTCTGCATATTTTTAAAATAAGCACCTATGTTAAAATATAAACTACAAATCGTAAGTTATTGTGGAGCTAGAATTACAGCGCAACAAGCATGTTTATCCTTTAAATAATCATTATCTTTCTAATAGGCTTTTTTACAAAGACTTGCTTTAAGGAAAGACTTAATTTTTTATCTGAAAGGTAATACACGAGAGCGGTGAATTAGTATAATCTTCAAAATCCGGTGAGCTAGTATAATCAGTAAAATACAGGACCAAAGCAATACAAAGATGTCCAGCAGGTAGATACCAAGGAAGCAGGGAGCAGAAAGCAGATAAGATATTAAGGAGTAGTTTGAGCTTAATTCATTGATACTTGCCAATTTGGTTTTGTTAACTTTCTCTTTATCTAGTTTTTGAGGCTGCTTTTGTTTATTCCAAACAAAAATTGTATCACAATGTTCAAGACTAGTGTGTGTTCTTTACTCGTGAACTTCAATTGCGTTCAGATCACTTCACATCGTGGTGGTGACACTAAATTCTGGATTGGCATTAAAACTTCTGAAACTGGCTATGGACAATGGTGAATTTCAAAACTTTTGGATTCTTGACTGAATTAAAAGGCTGAATCAAAATGTGAAGAACCTTTGAAAATTATTTGTGTATTGTCTTTCAACTGCCTCGTTGGTCGTGTTTGTAGCAAGTGCGACTGCCGATCGGGAGGTCCCGGGTCGAACACTCCAAAAATTTTCTAATTTAGATTTTCTAGTAGTGGTTCGGAGTCTGGATCTGCCTGATGCATGGCAAGAGGCTCACCACCTATTCCATAGTGGGACGTAAACGTAACCGGTGAAACGTGGGAGTGTTCTGCATTCCTCTGCCTAC
>DWDW01002481.1:0-10189 GCA_018245635.1 Mimoniades versicolor eupheme
GTCGGACTACTAAATTTTTGTAATTTCGATTTTCTAGTAGTGGCTCGGAGTCTGGATATGTGCCCGGTACCTATTCCATAGTGGGACGTAAACGGAACTGGTGAAACCTGGGAGTTTTCTACGTTCTTCTGACTACCTCTTCGGGGATTACAGGCGTGATGTTACGTTTAACGTTAATGAAGCGGATTATACTAGGTAAGGAATTATTTGAAATTATGGTGTATCCTCATTTTACATATTATTTACTCTCTAATAAACTATGTATTCTCACGACGTACATACATATGCTATACGTTAAACGGCGCCAAGCCCGAAGTGTACATTACAAGTATATATTACGACGCTTGGGCTGAGTTCATTGTAAACATTTATTTTAACCTAGGAGGATAGAGTTTCTTTTAAGTAGTACCTACTTCTATTAATTTACCTAAGACTATTCAGTCCAGCCACTATACAATTATATCGTTAATCTGCTCCAATGTCATAGGCAAAGTTAACTTTGAAATATAATAAAACTGTTTTACTTATTGTTTGTTACAATATCGTATGTATAACACAAATTTCCCCATATTTTTGGATGTAAACAAATGCAAAGTTAATTTTACCCTTATGTCATACATGGTTAAATTTTAGCAAGGGTACGCGTGAAATTTTAATTGGGCTGTTCTTTTAAGGGGTGCCGGCAAAAAACTTTAAGTTTGACTTAGGAAGTCGTAAAATTTATTTTCACGGAAAACTCACTTGTTAAAACTGAGGGAATATTTAATTTTTCACACAAGCACGACTAGGAATATGCGTTTGAATGTGTACAGCACACCTCAATATTTCACTACAACAGAGAGCGTCACAATATATTTAATATACCAGTATTTAAACGTAACCTCACGCCTAGGTGATACTAGAAGACGTAAGGAGAGGAGTGTAGTACACTCGCACGTTTCACTGGTTCACCGGCTACGTTTACATCCTACCATGAAATAGATGGTGAACCTATTGCCATACACCAAGAACATACGAGTATCAATACTCCGAACCACTACTCTCCACTCCTCTGGCTAACTGTTCAGAGATTACAGGCATGATGTTACGTTTACTTTTTTTAGAAAAACATTTGTTTTTTTCTATAAAATGTCACCCTTTTATAGTTTTGTCATAATTATGTACATATATCATCTAATATTCGCAATAATTAGCTTTTTATTAGCAATTTCTGAATTAAACCATTATTTACGAGTATATGTAGGTATGTATGTATGTGGATTTTACTTTATTACTGTACATTATTTGAGTTTCTGATTGGCCTATAATGATTGGTTATAGCCTTAACGATAAAAGAAAGTGACCTCATTAGCTCAGGTTTAATAATTGGGGATGAGTGAAATTTTTGTAATCTCAATATACAAGGGCGCGGTCAGAAGGATATTTGTGTTACTTTTACTAATTGAAAAGCCTGAGTGAATTGAATAGTCATAAGTCTGACATTACAATAATATAATTTTATTTACTTTATCACATTGATATAACATTTTATCATTAAATACATTATAAATAATGCTATTTTTCAAAATTATTTGTTAATACCCATTAACGTCAGTATTTTATTTAACATGCGGGATTTTAACTTAAGGACGGTAAAAAATTTAAGGTTAATCTTAAACCCCTAGCTTATGACATGGTTATCTTAGTTTTCTTATCTGAATTTACTCGTATGGGTTCACATTGCAGTGTATAACTGGTTTAATCTGTAAAAAGTGAGACCATTCATATTAGGCACTTTACAAAGAGCTCTCTGGCCTTAATCGCACCTTAGGTAAAGTGAAACGAACCCTTAAAATCCGGAAATGGAGTGTAAGCCGGGCCATAATGTCCTACAAATGGATTTGGCGTCGTAAATCAGCGCCAAGGAATTCGCTTAACATAAATCTGGAGTCGCCCGCGCAGGACGTATTAATAACGGGCTTAGGGTGTATGCACAGAGGATGGTTAGTATAATAGATAATTCGATAGTATAATAGATAATAGTGGATAATAGGTAATTCGATCAAATTGAAATAAAATTCAAGTCGCATCTGGTCTCTAAAGGAAATTCATAATATAAATATACCTATATAATTAAAAGTAAAGGAAAAACAAGCTTTGAGTTCATTTCAAAATCTGATAGATATTCTCGATGTTACAAATACACGTGTTTGCACTTTCATAAATGTTAGTAAATTAATAATTTGAATTGACGTTAAGTCACATATCTTTATTACGTTGCCCATATTTCTATTTCCAAAGATGAAAGTTCTTGGCCGGTTTCGTGAACGTAGGCGTAATTGTTGTAGGTAAGTTTCTCCACAGTTATAAGCAGCACAGTTATTGAATTCGGTGTGATAGGCGATCACCGGACATACTTTTATGTACGCATATACGATTGATGTTAAAAAGATTTGTAAGTCTGTTTAATATTGCATAAAGATATTATTGGACAGTGGTAGCGTATATTATGAAGATCGGGTCCGGTGACATTTATAGCTTAAGGATTCTCGATATTTCTATGAAATAAAAGAAATTTCTATGACATAACATTGATGTTATAGATCTAATGACAAAGTATAATTATTATAAAAAGTTTTAAGTTTTTCGATATAAATCAAATAAACACAATATATTTTATTACCCTGACAATATTTGAGATGTTTATATTAATCTGTCTTTATATGTATGATTTCATATCTATGTTTATGAATTGATAGTTTAAGTAATTTAAAAAAACATATTACTTACTCAACTTACATATTAATTACTCAATTATGTTTTCAAATTAATTTATATGGCGTTACGTTAATACTTTTTAAAAGTCCGCTATAATAATATAAAATTGCGTACAAATGGAATGTAGTACGTGTGCACTATGCCTTATTTAGCTAATGTTGGCTGACCACTTTACAACTTGCAGGTAAGATATTAACTCAGAATATGAGCAATATGTTATAAAGTGAAAATTTTTGGGGACCTCTTAATAGTCTCGCATAATGTATGGAAAAGATTTATGAAATAGTTGTTTGGATAGAACGCTGCATTTGCTGTCTTGCTTTACATGTGACCGTCAGGCATTTTTATCGAGCCAAAAATACTTCGTCATGGCCTTAGATTTAACAGTTCCAAATTTAAATGATTGTTAAAACAACGATTATACATAATTTTCATTTATTGATATATCGCTTTAATTTTGCTACAGCGAATATCGTGTATCTAGCGATAAAGGTAAAATATTATTCGTTTATTTTTAGCCAGGGTATCCTTATAAGTGAGTAAACGCGAACTTCTGCAGGGTTTTAGGGAAATATAAGTTAACGACTAACCCAATTTTAACTTTTTAAATCCAATTTAAACCCAATTTTAAATCTTTACAATTGTTAATTAAAGATAAAAACGGAATTTAGTCTATGATGTTCCGTAAGAAACAGTAACTTTAATGAACTTTAGCTTAACATACACTCCCGTATTACGTAGTCCGTTTGAGGTGTTTGCACACATAATATGTCGGGACATCTCCACACACGGCCATCCCAAAGTAAGCGTCAAGAGAGCTTGTGGTATGGTAACCAGATGGCTGATAAACTACATATATGCATTTATAAATATATACATAAATAGATAATTTTTGTATTTTTTTAGTTTTCACACCCAGACACAGATATTTGTGCAAATACTTATGCCCAGCACACAACTATTTATTCTGGGTGGGAATCGAACCCACGACTCCGGCCCAACAATCAGTTTCACTAACCACTGCACCAACGAGCCGTACACATAGTTCCTCTAAAATAATGTTTTAATACATTTTATATTACAGTTGTGTCATGTTTTCTTTTAAAATGTACATTACATTCGGGGTAATAAAAGGAACAATTGGATTTATTCTGAAGTGTCCAAGCTAATGTAAATAAATATTTATCATTTAAAACTTGTAACAAAAAATCACCCCGAGATTTTGGTGTCAGTTGTACTATATATGCATTGATAATATAATATATATTATTTGTGAATTGTACCCTATTATGCAGGTTTGTATACCCGAATATCGACTTCAGAACTGCCAGACACTGCTTTTTCTATTGATAAAGCAATGTTTCCGCAAATTTTTATACACAAAACAGTTCGTTCTGTCCTTTCAAGCTAAAATATATTAAAACTCCTGACATAGTCCCAAAATCTACGTATGTGTGATCTCACAAAGAAATTCAGCACTTCTTTTACAAAAAAAAAGTAACATTACGCCCGTACTCACCGAACAGGTAGATAAAGGTGGGTAGTAGGTACCTACTCTCCCAAGTTTCAGATACAACTTTTTCATTTCACTCTGGATTAGGCGTTGAGTCTATTGCCATACACCGGGCAAGTGTCCAGATAGTGAGCTACTTCTAAAAAATCGAAGTTAGACAAATCCAATAGTGCCCGGCCCGGGATTTGAACCTACGACCTCTTCATCGACAGTCGCGCTAGGAGCCAATGTACTCAACGAGGTATTTAACTGTTTTTGAACTACTAGAATATTAGTCGTACAACGATTATGTAACTTTAGGTGTCTTGCAAGTCCATTATCTGTATTTGAACACTAAGTGGAGTTTCATGTCTTAGTACACTTGCTAGCAATAACCCTTAAATTGAATGCCACGACTGATTTTCAACTACGCTAGTTGCAACGTTTATTCACCCGATCTCAAACCATTTTCTCAATATCGTTCCTTTGTCCACTTAGTAAGTATAAGTACTATAGAGCACGAATATCATGTTTTAAACGTATAAAAACATATTACGTAAATTTTACGTGATCACCTACATTAAAATATTTAAAAAGTAGCTGTGCCCTCGACTTTGTTCGTGTGGGAATCGATATTCGATATCGAATCGATATCAATTATACTTTTTCGGTGTAAATTCCAATCCGATGGGAATTTCAGGATAAAATAATATGTTGGCCTATCACCTCCTCTACGTCCCAGTGAATATGTCGATAGACAGTCCCTAAAAGATAGACAGTCCCGTTGTTTTACCCGCATAGTTCCCGTTTCTGTGGGATTTCTGGGATAAAGTCTCGGGACTGAAACTATCTTTGTACAAAATTTCATCCAAAATCGGTTCAGTGGTTTAGGCGTGAAGAAGAGACAGACAGATAGAGATAGTTACTTTCGGATTTATAATATTAGTAAGGATTGCTATACAATTTCTCTATTTATTCAATGCATTACTCCCAAATCTGGACCTTCATAACTATTTAAGCGAACTATACTTTCAGTACGCATGCACTACCTGGAATTTATATTCTATTTTATTACCCCCGCTATCTCCGTACTCGGTTCTGTTCCTGCGGAAACCCGATAACGTCGTAACTTATGGCGCTGGATGTATTCACTGAACCAAACTTTGTATTTTAATAGCAAAAAATAAGCATGGTATCTTAATATCTAAGATTTCATTTTAGTACTTACATCTAGGTTACATCTAGGTAAATAGTATATGTTATTTTGCCCGGGATTGGTTTTCGAAAGCCAACATTTCACTTCTATGTCTATCAAGCAATGTCTCAAGTTTGAGTAAAATTTAACTGTCGACGCATGAACTTTGTACGTATTCTACCAATATCACATGACTTTTCTTAAAACCATGTGGCATTTATTTGAAACGTGTAAAATCCATGTTATCAGTGTTCTAGAATTTCTGTATTGCTTCAGAAATTAATTTCTCGTCACATCAAGGACATTTTTTTTCTGTTGTTATATCACAATTTTTTTAAAAAGCAACATTAGTACATTAGTGGTTTTCCTATTCAGTATAATATTTGAAATTTTCGATTACATAATTTCTTCTAGTTAATATACAACATATTACACAATCCTTACAAAACTTTTACGAGTACAATAATGATACAACTCGTATTTGTTACAAAACAACTAAGACTTTTCAACATTACTTTCAACAACTATTACAACATTTTCTGAACAAAATAGTAGATTTTATTATTTCATATTTTTCTTTTGTATTTCTTGAGTTGTTATTTCGATTATCTCCTTTTATTCTAATTAAGTCTTAAAATCCTAACTTTAGCACATTCAGGTGTGAAAAAGAAGGACGAATATTTACATTTAATACTCGTATTATCATATACGTAATAAATATTAAAAAAAACTCTTTTATTCATACTAAAATGGTCTAAAATAAAATGTAGGTACTCGCAATGATATGTGTAACAATGAAATGAAATTTTGATACGGGGCCGCGTTCTACTTTGTGTGTAAAACATCTCAATTTACATTGATTTATACGTAATTTCTTCGGCGTGTAATCTTTCATCGGCTGTCATTTGCCCGTTCGCTGTGGAAGTTATCGGTGGCGCACTTCAGTTAAATTATTACCGATGGCCTGTTTTCTGAAATGTTTTATCATTCCTTAAATAAAAATAAAATTATATAAAATAAGTCGAAATTGAAAAAGCAATAAATATTATGAAGAAAAAATTTTATTCTTTTTATACCGTTCAGAAATGACGTTCATGTAAATTATTGTATCAAAATATTTTTTTTAGGTATTAGGTGAAGTCATGCCAAGAAGCTTTCGTATAAGCTGAAGATAACATTCATTTCCTGGATCTATATTATTATAATCGCTGATAAAAGTGATAATGTCAAAGTGTTTATGGACACCTATAGATGAAATTATCCATCTTAATAAGTACTGATTCGAAAATTTCTTACAGAAATAAGACACGGTAAGTGTCGACGCACAACAAAATAATCCATACATACTGAGTATGTACTAAGCGCAGTAGTGTTCGCTATGTAATAATAAGGATAAGGACCAAAATAAATAAGAGAGTATTATGCCCATCTTGAAGTCGCTAAAGAATTTTATGTTGCTCCTCAGTGTAACTAAGGAAATAAATATCAACATAAACAGGAATCAGATAGATGTAAGATAGACGTTATCTTTTGTAGCAATGGGAAGAAAGTTCTGGGTTCTGCTGAGACCACGCGCAAACAATATCCTATTTATAGATTCTATAAATGACACAGTTTTTATATTTTCCAGATTAACATATCTACATGACTTCGATCAGGATGTGCACCTTTAATTTTAAGCCAAAATCTCTTTAAGCAAAATAGCGTTTTTCCTTAGCCACGCCTTAAGAATTAATCCTACTAAAGCTCAAGAAAAAATCAATCAATCAGTCAATGGGCGGTTCCTAGTATTTAGCGCTAGATAACGTCAGCCTAAGTTCCACTTTATCCCACTATAATTATCAATTAACTAACTAGTATTGGTCGTAGAAATCTAGCTTAAAAGATTGAGAGCTTGTGAGTTAATCTAGTTTCATGCTCTGTAATGATTAGTATTGCAAGTGTAAAGTAGTGATAGCCTAGTGGTTTGAAAAATAAGCTCTCATTTTGGAGGCCCGGATCAAAATATTAGTGCGCATCACTTTACAAAACTGTCGATTGTTATAGCGATGAAGCGATCACGAAAAAATGCGCGCAATTTAGAGTACCTACATAAAAACATAAGATAAGAATTTCTTTTGTTGCGTAGTCCCTACTTATCCTTTTATTGGGATAATTGCCAGATATTTAAGGTCTTCGGAAATTAAAATTCGGAAAAAGAAAATACAGTTTTAGGATTTCATATATGAATTGTAAACACGGTCGTGAAAAAGCATGTTTTAGTATTTATCCTAAATACTTTTATGTATTCTAGGATTAAATTTTAACGTAAGTATACATAATTATTTCACAAAACACCATAGGTTTATTTTTTATAATCCCGGTACAAAATATATATAATTCATTCATCCGTCCATATTAGATCTTCCTCCTTTGACTGCGTTGCCTATATCTGCATACATCCATTCTACAATATTCGAAGATACTGACATAGTTATTTCAATCGACGAAGCATTTATATTGTCTACTACATATTCAAAGTTTCTAAGTTTTCGATCTACATCTTCTAATAACAATGATTGTGCAAGTACTTGGTAAGTTAAAGGCTTTGAACAAACTTGTACATTACCACGAATTTCATTCCACAGTCTTCGGCTGAACAATACCTAACTGAAGTGCTTCGGAAGCTAACTAAGACTAATCTAAAGTTGTGTTCTCCATAGTCGGAGTGTTGGTATAAAGTGGATGACTAACTAGGTATACATTCAGTTTAAGTACATTATTAAGCTTACAATATTGCAGAAATACTGTTTACTTCACGCAAAAGAAGATCGAAGGTGTATTATTTCCTAGAATTGTATTATATTACTTAAATACATATATTTTAGTAAATATATATGAATATTTAATTTTAAATGCACAGACGAATGACTAAAGTGGACCGATTTTAAATAAAGTTCAGTTTATATTTGTATGTACATTTGAAGTGTATTTTCGTTACAGATCTTTTACTCGGCTATCAGTCGAAAGCTATTGTTACTTTATCGAAACAAATTCAATCTACAAATTCAATTCGAACAGATTGCATCGCAAAAATTCCTTTTGAGTTTTCATTAAATCGTTTGGCCACAATCCACGCTAAGGCGGATGTATCATGCAATATTTCAGCGCTCCATTTTGCATTTTCTCAGTATTCGATTTTTTTCACGCTAGCATTATTCCATTTAAAACATGCAAAATGTATTACCTCATAGTGAAATTATGAACATATTTAGTTCGAAACATTTTTTGCAATGTTCTTGACTTTAAACCTGCTAAAATACTGTTTTTTCCAACATTGATAGCGGTAGTTTTTATAAGTCACACTGAATTAAAGAGTTTTGGACGAGGATTCGTAGCTGAAACATCGATGGATTCTATCGGCAATAATAAGTAATTTCGAGAGCTATCGGACCCTCAACGAGAGCACATTTTTTTCCGAAGAGAACGTTAACAGCCCGCTACGGCTGTTATCGTTAGATTTAGGTTTACTAGACGCCTTTCGGGCAGCTTAATACGGGTCTGACAAACTTACGGCACTGGAATGGATTGAAGCAACTTTCCATCCTCCGCAAATAATAGAATAAGTCTAGTGATTACTAATGTAACGTACAACTTGAATTGTAACGCGTAAAGAGTTACAATGCTGATTTGGAAACTGAAATATACTATATGAGTACAACAGTAATGTACTTTTAGACCTTAATGATTCGTTTAACTAATTTCATTTTATATTTATCTCTAGAGAACGGCAAAAAATATTTAATACAGCATGTTCTTAAAATCGCGTTATCAATACTATAATATTATATAATTTAAGATATTATATAATTACCATGTATTTACTGTTTCTATTCATTCAGTATCTGTTCTGTTATTTGTGTTCCTTATGAAAATCACAAAATCATTACAACCAAAATACTCCTCGTTATATATTGACTGAATTCTGTCTGCGTCTGTTTCCAGACACATATAACCTATGGCTCTTCAAAGTAAGGGTTAATTGGCGTTTCTTAGGCAAGTGTGCTTCATCTTAGGACGCATCTGCGCGCACTATCATGCGGGATTTCAGCCGAACGTTAACCTATCATATAATGACTTAACATTTTTGTATATTATGATTTTTTGATTGTACATACGAGTATATGCAGCTATTTTACGATTGTACATAATAAATTGCACGTAACATTTTTTATAAAAAAATCGTAGCTCGTTTTATTTCGTTATCTTTTTAACATACAATATATTGTCCTACAGAGTGGATACATCAACAGTAATAAGTACTTGTATGAGTATATGTTATATACATTAATTTAATGTGGACATTATACACGAGACTGCCTTATCGTATGAGTGATAAATATAATCAGCTTATCTAATATATATATATATTATGCCGTTACATGCCAACGTGTGAGTCACTGTGGACGTGACTTTTCTAGAAAGTTCGCAATAATTTTCATGGAAACCTAAATATTTTCATTCTAGAGGTTCAAAAAAACTAATTAATTGAATAATTGTGAAATGTGTCAAAAAAAAGGAAAAATTAGAGAAAAAAAATGTAACTGTAATGGTGTTCTATACATAATTTCAAATATTATACTGCCTCGTTGGTCGTGTTTGTTGCAAGTGCAACTGCTGATCGGGAGCTCCCGGGTTCGATTCCCGGGTCGAACACTACAAAATTTTCTAATTTAGATTTTCTAGTAGTGGTTCGGAGTCTGGAT
>DWDW01002482.1:0-10188 GCA_018245635.1 Mimoniades versicolor eupheme
TTTAATCCATTTCCGTCTCTGTAAGGGACGAAAAAAAAGATTCTATGTAGCGTATGCCGTTTCCCAAAATGTAATTTTATTAACACAGCGCCACCGTTTCATCGATTTTTAATAAAACCTGCAAAAAAACAGTAAAATCCACGCGTACTCATATAACGTATCGTACCTACATTTTTATAACGCATTAGGTTTCCCGGAACCCATAACCAAGCTCTAATGGACAGTGAATCATAAAATATACTTATTGTTGTGGATTTTACGGCTGCCATCGATGGCTACGTTTTTATATTTCATTTCACGCACGATATGACAAGTTAATTGAATTTTAACGGTCTGAGAAATGGAACATTATTGACTTTTGGTGCGGGCGTACGGTACATTGGAAGGGGTTATAAAAAATCACAGATAAAGTTTATTCATGTCGAGTGTAAGCAAACATTTCGGGCAAAAGCCGCGGTAATAGTTTCGTTTATTTGTAAATCAAATATTCTTCATGCAACCATTTATTTATTACCACAAATTGATTCTCAATTGTGTCAATCAATCTTTCCAAAAATCAATCAATAAAGATGTTGGTTAGAATATTATAATGTACGTTTATACTGTGATAATGATAGCTCTAGTTGCAGAAACATTATTGATGAATCGAATTCTAATAAAGGTACAGTTAATTACTGTTATGATAGTACAACAGTTGTATTATTCGTTCATTGTTTAAAGGGGTTCTAAGAGGTTGGTCATACGTACAACAACCATACCATACCACAAGCCTGTACAACAGACGCGAATTAATATAAATATCCCCATTTACATATACAGGATCCGTGTAAGTCAAACGTTTGAATAATATTTGACTATATCGCAGCCACACACACCTGTGAGCGAAACTGTACTCGAGCGGTCACTCACATTGCAAACACAACGACATATGGATACCACCGTGGAAATGAGTATTATTCAGACCTTAGTATAGTAATCATAACATATGAGTTCGTTGAATCATAAGCATAATTCGTCTACGAAATCCGTTTTAGTTATACGATGGTCTCGCGATGCAAATATTAGGGCAATCAAATTGAAACTACATAATATATTACAAATTAATATTTTTTTAGTCTCGTATGTAACCGTCCTCATATCCGTCTTCGTAAACCTAATATGTTGTGTTTATTGCCAGTTTGTCACGCAATATTTAATATTGAAGTTCATTTGCACGAATATATTAATCAGCTCAGTTCTGTTAATGTCGCAATGTATTCGTTCCCACTTTTAATAGAACATGGGTGGATTCGTTTCAAAAACATGTACATTTCTCTGAATTAATTTAAAAGTACAGTGGCGTGGTAAAACAGTAAATTTCATATGAACTGCAATAGAACGGCATAGACCATTAGATTCTAGGTAGTAGAGAATTACGTTCAAGTACTCTTAAGCCTTTAGGAACATTGTATGCGTGATTATATTCACTACTTCAACGCTATGCCGTTAGCGATACATACGAGTATGACGTAAAACATAACCATATGATGTATGTAACGCCTGGTATATGACATGATGAAAAAATATCTTGATATATTCTTATTTACTCAAGTCTCACCTCTACATAATAATAAGCATCTCGTGTTTGATGTACACTGTTAGATGTTAGTGCCATTATTGCCTTTATGATTGCTCTAATGTATGTATGTATATAAAGGAATGAATGAATGAATGAATATAAAGCGAACGTTTGAACCGATTGAAATTGAAATATAAGTTGTGCACGATTTTGATAGTAATAACTATGGTGCTTGTGCAAAGCAAAACAATTTTACATTACCGTTTCTTGGAAACCATAAATGCTAATGTTGACTAAAGCCACGAATACAATATTCGTATAAATGATACCGATTTAGCAATGGAATAGAGCAGCATTGTACATGAGATAAGCGCATGAGCTTTCTGCTTGAGCCAGCTTACCGATTGAACGTTCATAGGGCCTGTTCAAGTAGAGTTCAGAATTTCGTTAATATGATATAAAGCCACTTTACTTCATGAGGACTTGATTATCTTTGAATCATAGACAGACCAATAGTGAGTAATTACCAACTTATACACACTTACCTTTCACTTACTAACATATTTTACCTATACTTTTATACTCACTAACATATTCCAAATTGAACTGATCCAAATGATAACGAATGTTTTTTGATATATAAATTTTAATATATTTTATCTATTACGAGAGAGTGGGCTAGATTATCAATGTTTAATTCCAGAAGGTATGAAGCTGATATTTTCTTGGTTTTATTTCCACGATGGCGACCGTTTTATGTGGTCATATGCAACCGCAATACTGGCTTAAAGCGTGACTCGAGAGAAGTAATTACTCATTCCCAACCACTCGGCAAGTTTATAAAAGGAAATGACCTACTGTAAGTACTATAACTACGGGGCGTACAGAGCTGAATATTAACGAAGTATTCAAGAGGGAATTTAAAATTAGATGGTGTTGCCTAGAAAGTACTTAAATTGCAACTGGCAAGTGCTACTAAAGAGTGCATTGCAGTAATAATAATTGTTCTAGATAAACTATTAATAAATTATTATCATACAATGTGTTAATCCTATGTTAGTTCCGTTTTAGTCCTTCCTAAGATGTCAGCTTGTTGGCTAATTTTAGCTTCCCAGTTTACATACTCATTGTCACCCAGCTTAGTAGATTATGTGTCAAATCTTTTATAGCATTATGCGAGATGGCCATGTCCAATAATCAAGCAATATTTCCTTCCTTATTGTAATCTTTTAAGGTT
Source organism: Mimoniades versicolor eupheme (assembly GCA_018245635.1). Lineage (NCBI taxonomy): Eukaryota > Metazoa > Arthropoda > Insecta > Lepidoptera > Hesperiidae > Mimoniades > Mimoniades versicolor. The sequence continues at coordinate 2,796 of DWDW01002482.1, forward strand.
GGTAAAAAAGTGCTCGAATTCATTTGAGTCTCCAGAGTCAGTCTAAATATAAAGTGATCTATGAATACAATTACTTCAATTAGAATTGCACAAAACATCGAAACATATTTATGTAGGTAGATTTGAAAGATTTGCACAAAGCAATGGGATGTACGAACGTAACAATAAACCTTAACGTTATTGGCGTCTGTTTGTATAAACCCACTTGACTGAAATAATATAATCACACGACCTCTTGGCAAAGATGTAATGTACTTATATGATACTTCATTCCCGGATCGTATAAGAAAGTAAATAGTCAATTTTCCTAAGAGGTGATGCCGAGATAAGAACAGGTTACTGTTCATTCTGAACAACAACACTTCCGAAAAGTTGCGTGCGAGCAAATTGTTAACAATTTCAATAACCACTAAGTTCGTGGCGAAAATGATGCAAATAAAAAAAAGCTTTCCGATCCATTGCGATAATTAGAAGCTGAGCTGCACATATCGACATACGATACTGGCACAGCAAAATATTACGTTACAAGCAACACTATTTATCTGGATACTCAGGTATAAACTTACTATACGCTAATAAAATACTATCAGTCATGCTGACACGACAATACTCGACGACGTGCTGAGAAAGCAGATTTACCTATCGTGTTAATTAATGGAGAATTTATTGTACTTTTCGAGCGTGAAAATTATTCGTTCTCTAGGTTTGCATAATGCGCCATTTTATTATTTAACTTTCCATGGGCATTTTAAATTGTAATATATTAAACTCTGATGGTACATATTCATAGCTATTATAATATTTATAATGAAAAGGTATCGTAAATTGCCTTCATGAAATGATATCGAAGATATCGAAGACGATGTCAAAGATATGATATCAAAGAAAGGCATCGGAATTAATTGCACACTCTTTTTCTTTGCACTAATAACGAAAATGATGACTGTACCATAAGTCTCGTTCGTTGAGTGGTGTGCCTGAGCGGAGGCAACACATCCGCTCGGTGGACTAGTTCCTCGCTACATATTACGACTGAAAGATGATAGGACACGTTAAAACAGTTTACTAGTAGGCTTGTTGTGCCTTTCTACGTTTCGCAACGATTTTTCTATTATTGTCATTCTAGCTCATGTGTTGGTCCAGATTGGTGAATACTTAGTAATATGATATTTGAGGCTTGGCCTCCCTCGGCCCCTGCGTCAATCTACTTTCGCACTTGTTTCGTCATTTCCGAACCATCGGAGCATGCCCCTCCTCATTTTTATACTAATACAAAACATCTCCCTTACAAGATTGAGTACTAAGTAGGAGATCGTCGATTGAATTTCATTCAGAACAAATACATATTTGTGGTAAGTTGTCAGTATATTAGTTGTAAGGCTACCATATTGCAGGCTTTGTCTAGTTCGATATAAGACTTTTGTGTTAGTTGTCCCAAATTAATACTATTTTTGCAGAAATGATAGGGACTTAAAAAAGCTTGGGTTCAGTTGTTGTCGTTTTAATTACTGTTATCGTGTAAGAGTTTCAAGGTGACATTCAACTCCCGATTTTCATTTGTATTTTGTAAATAAAAGAGCTTGTAGTAAACAAACAGCATATTTTTGTGTATTGCAAATTCTCGGTTGGGTTAATGTAAATAAATATTCAATACCTATATTTCGTTTCACAATATTTTTGCAATGCACGTAGCAAGCCGCGAAGTCGGTTTGTCTGGAGCACGTGGACCATTTTGCTGATTTTGAGAATACGGTGGAATTCATACGTATATTTCCAGTTCTTTAAGAATTCTATTATTGATATTATCAGAGCATTACGGCTTTCAAGATGTTTAGAAAGGGCCACTGTTAGTAACAACTTGAGATTGTAAAGGACCTCTCAGACCATTAAATAAAACCACGGGTCCGTGAAATCATCCAATATATTGTCTGACAACACCTGTCGCTTGTCATGTCGAGCGACGGACTGCCGTTGCGATCACGTTACATTTTTGCTTACATATGCATAACCATTACAAGATCATATAGTCCATTAGCTTTAAAAGTGAATTATGTTTGAATTAATTTTATATAGGCGTTTGTTAATTACTTTGTGATATGATATTGATTAAGTTTGTCACCTCTTTATATATCTTTTATCAGAAATCATTAACACAACATGAGAAAGCGTTATTGATAATGTTCAGACATCAAACACCAATGATTTAGAAACTCAAACCATTTAAGGTGCACGAAGGCCATTCGTAACTGGTTTAAACTGGAATTGTAGGAGGACGTGATCAAATTTACGACCATTGTAACCAAAATTTGGGCCTAACTGACCAAACAGTTAAATTTAATACAAACTTGGACGATTGGTCTTTGCCGTAGATTTATTAGCTACTAGAAATGACATGAATTTATAGTCACAAACAAGTACATTTGATCAATACCATTGAGATTAGATAAGATCCAACTACCTATATTCTTTTTAGTTTAATATTGAAAATTTTGTACTTATTATGATTATTTAATATTTATTTTCGGTCCATTGCGAAACACGAAAGACCTAAAACGGATACTCGTAGAGAACTTATTATTTTATGTTCTAGTGCACAGAAACGAAGATGTTGAGTTTTAGACATTTCTACTTGTCATTTTCTTCTGTGGACTGTCGATTAGTCGCTGCGTTGGCAGGTAGTAAGTGGTCGTTACTTGGTGAGGTTTAAATTAGATTTCCATTTCTATTGACCAGTATTGTATTCTGCAGGCGACGTATCTGTCACTTTCAATGGCGAACAGCACATAATATATAATTGAACCTAATAATCGTACTCTGTAATTCAGAAACTCAAAACTTTGAACATGAACACAAGTATTTGTCTTTCAATTGAACTTATAACCTTCAGCTAAGTAACTTAAATTAATGTCACTGCTGAGCTCTTTACAAGTTTTTAAATTTTTCAAACATGTTCTTACAATCTAAGTCTTGAAAAGAAGCTTTTCCTTACGCACGGTCTTCATGAAACGTTGGTGGAAGCTTTTACCGACTTATGACAAGCAATATCGTCCAAATCGCTTCACGTAAATAAAAGGATAAGCGACTCAGTGTGAAAGCAAATGGAATATTAGGTTATGTCCGCGGAATGTCTCTAATGGATGTTGAGAGTCAGCTTTAGAGTGGCGCTCTGGAGTACAGAGGATAGCGTACAATAGCGTATTTTAGCAATAACAATACCAATACAGTAAGCGTAGTCGAAATTAAGCAAAATCCTATATTGAATTGTTATTTCTATTAAACATGATTGAGTAGTCTTACACTTCTCTTATATCATTATTATCTTATTATATATCTCTTATATATTTATTGGATTCGTAGGAAAGAAGCATGCATAACCTCTATCTACTAAAGTCTTAGTACTCTATCTACTGCTTGTTTACTGATTTAAAATAGTACCATTGTTATGTGTGAGATGAGTTAGAAATGCGTTAATTCCTATACGCGGGCTTTATCGGAATGAATTATCACCTAGTCTGGACTCGTTATATCCTACATAAACAAATCAAAAAAGGCTAAATACTGTTCCTTAGTTACATTAATGATGATGAGATTTTACAACAGGCAAGCCTCCTGTATTGACTGTTTTATGTAAGCGAAGTGATTGAGTAGTGTAATTGTGCTTATACTTTCAGTATGAAAAATTCAATAAAGAACATTATAGCTGTTCGGATTTTGCTAAAACCTAACGTTCCATCTATAATCCTCGAAGAGTAAATAGTCAGCCTATTGTCTTACAGCGGGCACAAATCCAGATTTCGTACCATTATTAGAAATTTCAGTTTAAAAAACAGTTTCACGCGATTCGATATTCGAACCTTTTGATTGAACCATTCGAACAATGAGGCAGTGACTAAGTTTGACGATTTACGGCAAAGTTAGTGTAAGTACCCGTACATAATGTATGTATGGGTTGCTAGATCAAAGGGAGTAGCAATTGGGTCAACCATAATAATATCTTGAAACGACTTTACACACACAGTACCTACATATCGGATACCAAACAAAGCAAAACATGTGCTAAGCGAATCGTTAATATGAAAACGTATATAATTATGTATATTCATAAATGTACGATAATTTTACGTTCAGGCATTTTACATTCTGTGTTCAAATCCTATTCAAATCCTATCAAATTTTCCTAACTCAGATTTCTAGTAATAGTTCGGAGTTTGGATTTGCGCTCGGTGTATGGCAATACGCTCGCCACCGGATACGGATACGTTGCACTCCATAGTGCAACGTATCCGTAACAGGTGAAACGTGGAAGTGTAATACACGTCTCTGTCCAACTCCTCACGGACGACGGGCGTGATGTTATTCATTCAGGCAGGGAACACTTGCTTCTACTTATACAAAAATTTGTCCCGCAAACACCTCATACAGTAAGTAGTCAGGATCACTAATCACTGGACCACAATGGGAGAGAAATTCATATACGATACAAACAAATATTGTAAGTGGATTGAAGATATGAAGGAGTTAAAACGTTTAATATCACTGTTGTGCTCAAAATCGTCACATACGAGCGCCTCCGCATAAAAATTTACCACAGCATAATGAAATCGCAGATATCGCTTTACATGGTATAGTGTCATTACACTGTAGAATAAATAGACACATGAAGAGGAGTAAAACGAGTAAAATAATTATATTAGCAAATATTGAGGTGCTCAAATATTATCTCAGTCCTTTAAGGGGGTATTGTATAAAATAACTTTTAAAACCGAGGAAAATTTTCAAGCGACGGACGGTTAATTTGCCCATTGTTCTACAAAGCTACGGTGATTTTAAAAAGTATCTTTAATTAAAACAATTTTAAATTTATTACATTAAAATATTTTTTGCCTTTGATTTTGTGATCGCAATCAGACATTTAGAATGCAAAATATTCTTACACTCTGAATTGCTTGAACTGATAATCGGGCGTACAGCTTTGGCTCGTATTTGTTTACAATATAGAGTTGAGTTAAGTAATTGCAAAGAAATTATTTTAGTTTATTTTCGTTCCTCAACCCGCATGCCCAGCTTGGGGATTATGGGCATAGCACCCCAGATGAGGCACAAGTCAATGAATCAATAAGTTAATGAAGATAAATATAATTCAGATCAAGAATATCGTTGATCGATTGGTTTCAAGCGAGACTGATGACCTGGATGTCCTGGGATCAAATTCCATGTCGCGTACTATTGAATGTACCTAAATTAGAATTTCCAGCAGTAGTTCAGAATCTGGATTTGTGGGCGGTGTACTTTAATAGCATCACCTACTATTATATGGTGGAACGTAAATGTAACTGGTGAAACCTGGGATTGTGCTACACTTCTGTTTTGTTTTCATATGTAGCCTAGCAACCAAGCAAACGGGCTATCTGATGGTAAATGGTCATTGTCCCCTATGGACATTTGTTACTTGGACGTTGGACTTACGACACCTTCAGGGATTACAGGCGAAATGTTACGTTTTAAAATTCAGAAGTCGCAGTATAGGTACGTAAACACGGTGAATGAATAAACTGAATTCATGCTTTTTCATAACATCAAATAACATGCAGAATAACAATAATTTGCTTTTGTAACTACCCGCGTGCTTTGTACACATACAGATATATTGAAACATCTGCATCCAATTTAATATGAATGTATATCAATTATCATAACTTGTATCAATATTCAAAAAGGAATTCTTTCAAAACATAAATGTACATACATTTTTTTAAACTCATTGGATGATTGCTTTTATAGTTCCTGTCAATTTCCCTCGTTCGTTCCTCTCCTCAGAAGGGTTAAAGATCATACTTCACCACGCTAGCGCTGTCTGGATTGGCAGAGTTCAAATGCCTTAGAGACGCATTATGCATCATACTGAGATGTGTATGTTTTCTAAAAATATTGTCTGTCTGTATGTTTCACGTAATCTAATTCAGCGTAAGTAAAATTTTATTATCGTTCCAACAAATCTTACACACATAAATGTGGGATGTTTTAACAATTATGTATTAAGTAGAAACTTTTCGCAAATTCTAATATCCAAGTAATATGAAGGGTCGTGTATTTATTCAGTTGAGTGTATAATAACGACCATCTCTCTGGAACCGAGCGTGTTCTCAAATTATCTCGTTTTTCGCGCAAGCTCTGCGGGTATTGTAATTCTAAACAATTTGCCTACGCGCGAGTTCGGGAATTGCTCTCATTCACAGTAAGTGCCTTTTCTTATCTTGGCATCACAGCGATTTCACCTCTCAAACAAATTGATTATTTCTCATACGATCCACAAACGTTATGTACTTTACGCATTTTTCGTCAGCTGGGCAATTATAATTATTAATGTTTCATATTTTCAGGGACTACAGGTTACGTTTATAAGCGTGATGTGGGATCCTATTCCATCGTGGGACTTGAAAGCAACTGGTGAAACGTGGGAGTGTTCTACATTCCTCTGCCTACCTCTTCGGGGATTACAGGCGTGATGTTACTTTTTTATGTATATGGTGATGTTACTATAAAGTTATTATGCGGTAGCAAACAGATATTGTGAGTATGCCTTATATCAGGACAGTGCTAGCTGTGATCCATGCCTATGCGAATTTAATTTCGTATTTGATGTCTACTAAAAAGAAAAGAGCGAATGAATACTGCATTCCAGATAAACGAAATACTATTTAATTTACTATTTTAGCCAAAGTATACTAAAAGAGTATCGCTGCTGAAAGTAGCTATTGAGTATAGTAGCTATACAAACTATTGAGTACGAACATATTGTTAAAAATATCGTGATAGGGCCGTTTATCGTATTTGTGTCAATACAAAATTAAACCTTAGGTATTTGTATTTTTTCTTGGAGTCCTTACGGACCCAGTTATATCATTATCATCTAAAATTTTGAATGTAATTTCTTATTCTGTTTATAATAATACCAATAATCAAGTGTGTTGTAGACACTCCTTGTTTAAACATTTTTGAAACGTCAGTAATCATAGGAACGAAGCGCGGAAACTTTGGAGTGGGAATATCTATTCAATTAACGCCCTGAGGCGGTCATGGTGCCATAATCCAATTTGGAGCGGAGTGCAGTTTTTACAGCTCATTCAAAAGGAAACGCAGAGTGCTCTTAATTAACTTACTACGCTTTCCTAACATTCGAGCATTTTAATGCGGAAGCGAGTGTTGCCATTGCTGCTGTTTCTGGTAACCAAAATTATATAATTCATTCTACTAATATAGATAATAAGTTTTCTTTTACGTAACTTCACGCCTGTAATCCCTGAAGAGGTAGGCAGAGGAATGCAGAACACTCCCACGTTTCACCTGTTACGTTTACGTCCCACTATGGAATAGGTGGTGAGCCTATTGCCAT
>DWDW01002483.1:0-10187 GCA_018245635.1 Mimoniades versicolor eupheme
AGCAAAAAGTGACATTATTTAAATCGCATACTCGAATGTTACAAAGTGCTACATTTGTAAAATACGCCTATAAATAAATAATCTTATAGAGTTACACGCTAACAGATACATCAATTCACTATCACAGCGTTCTCGTAAGCCTACGCTAATTATTGTAAAGATTGTTAAGAAAACGTTCCACGCCGGTACAATTATAAAACTTTAGGGGACTTTATGAAGGGGCCATAAATCAGCGAAGGGTCGAACGCAAAGGGAAAGGCTCTTTGCATACTGAGTTTAAAAAACGCCAGTGACTAATGTAGCGGCTAACATGACAACTAAATTTAAAAAAAACGTTAATTTTGAATAGTTTAAAAGATATTACATATTTATGTAAATATATTAGCTGACCTGGTGAACCTCGTACCACCTAACAGTCAATGAATGTCGTGTTACCATTTAACTGAACTTACTTTAAGCTTTTATGAACGTAATAATATAATGAATACAAAAAAGTTATTGAGTATTTTATTTGGATACTATTTGATACGACAAATTATTTCTAGTGAATATTTTGGCTATAAAATGAAAAATAAAGAATCTATTGTGTACTTGGATGCTTTAAATGTTTAAAAACTAACGATGTTTAAACTATGTGTATATTGTTCATCCAAAAATACTAAAATCGCGAAACAAAATGAAAGATGGAAATAAGAAAGTAAAAATTTGGACTCATTGGTATTTGTTGATACACCGAATCTAAAAATATACAAAATCTCTTTTTATCAATAAGTAGACTTTTTTTCTAGTTAGGGCCACCCTTATCACTTAAGGGTATAAACAATTGCCTACGACCAATACTCAGACCTACCAAATATACCCAAAAAAATTCGTATAAAACGGTTACACCGTTTCGGAGGAATTCAATTACCAACTCTGTAACACGATTTTTAGACATCAGTAATAATGAAATAGATTAAAAATTCAATATAAATCAAGTACCTACTTGAAGCGCAATTGTCAACATGATTGAATTAAATTATGTATTGTGCAGCATGGGATGCATTCGGGTTAATTCTCGTCATTCAAACGTAAATGTAACATCATACCTTTAATCCCCGAAAAGGTAGGGAGAGGAGTGTAGCACACTCTCACGTTTCATCAGGTATATTTGATAATAGGGCGTACTGTATGCTTAATGGCATTCTCTCTCAGTCATTATAGACTAACAAAGCATGAATAGGCTTTTCCTACGTACTCTATTTTAGGACACATCTGCGTTTTCTATCAGCCGGGCTAGAAGCCAAACGCTAGCCTATTATGTAAAAAGGCTTATAGACAGTATGTAATTCTGTTTTTGGCGTTTAAACGTTTTAATGTGCGTTGGACTTAATTTAAAATGAGATAGTGTGTGCTCGCCCAGCGTATAGTGCAATAGTGCGTGGCTCGGGATCTCGTTAGCATGCGCATACGACATTTCACATGCGCTAATTGCGAGCATTTAGCCATCTTGATAAACCGTCTCCTGCACGCATCCCAAGAATTGAAATTTGCAGATGCGACACGCCATTTGTTTTCGTTGATTTAATCTGTGCGAGTGAAAGCGCTACGAGGTATGGTTCGATAAAACAACATAATTAAAAATTATTAACAGCTAGTGCGTTAATGAAAATGATTTTAGTTATTTGAATATATTTGTTTTAAATTTACGAAGAATGTAAAAATATCATACCTCTAATCGCCGAAGAGGTAGACAGAGGAGTGTAGTTCACTCCCACGTTTCACCAGTTACTTTTACATCCAACTATGGAGTATGTGGTGAGGCTATTGCCAAACCTCGGGCACAAGTCTAGATTTCGAGCCACTACTAGAAAATGTAAATTAGAAAAATTCAGTAGTGCTCCACTCGGAATTTGAACCCAAGACCTCTAAGATCGGCTGTCGCAGTTACAACCAACACGACCAACAAGGCAGTCAACTATGAATATATAGGCCGAGAAACAAAATGTTTTTCAAAAGTTGTTCGTACTAATAAATTGTTTAGTGAAGGCGAATGACTACAATATAGGCAAATACCTACAATAATCTTTTTTTATCTTTTATCTCAATTATATTTTTAGTATACACACATACTATCCCAGTCTGCCTCGCAATGGGTTCTGAATTCCCGGCGGGGTAGATACAATACAATTGTTGAATTTGGTTCTTGCTACTTTGGGTTTATGTTTATTTGTACTCAACTTCATGTATGTCCTTTGTAAACAAGATACAGACAAACCTTATCTTAAAGTATTATATAAAATATATAGTTTATTTAAAGTAAAAAGTATACAGTAGTATAAGCATTATCTTAGGTAAAACATTATTAAAAAGAATTAATTTTTACAGTAACTAAAGCAAAATGCTGTATGTAACATCATCTCTACGTTAACTTATCAATGTATCTAGTATCCGCTCTATCGATTTCCTTCCATTAGCTATCTGAACTCTATTCCCAGTTGAACGATAATTGAATCTTGGTTATAAACTCTACTTGGCATGTAACAACTGTTTCGGTTTTTATTTTTTTTCTATATTGATTCACCTATAAAAAAGTCATAAATATAATCAATGTTGCCATGTTTCTTAGAAATCGTTATTGTTATTTATCGAAAATCGTTCGCTGTAACGATGAAGATTTCAACTTTACATCACGCCTATATTCCCCGAAGAGGTAGGCAAAGGAGTGTGATATAGTCCCAAAATAATTTTTTTTGGGTAAAACCACGCTCCTCAGAGTCCTTTATAATGTTTTTTCTAGTTTCTTAATATTATTCAAAGCCTAACTGACTAAGCACGTGGCTTTCGAACTTAATTTACAAGAGTTTAAGCATAACGTTTCTTTTCACCATAACATGGGAATATCAATCGCATTCAACTTTGAACCCCGATGTCCACAGCAGTGATATTTTTAGATTAAATAACCAAATATCATCTCCTACTTTTATCTAATAAACAAAATGTAGAGATCAGTCGCAAACTAATATTTCACGTCCAAGTATACTTATATAAGAATCTCCTTTCGAGCCTTAAAAGGTTATTAATACTATCTTTTATGATTACATACGCTGTTTATAACGTCGTAAAGATCTATTGACCACCTGAGTTTTATGGCACCGGTGTAACTCTATGGATATTTTGTCAAAAAAGCAAGCGTTAGGTAACTGTTGTACTCGTATGTAAATAAAATTCATTCATTTTGATTAACTATGTCATTATAAAGAACTGGACTGTAAGTACATAAATTAAGTTAGTAGGTACATGTTAGTTTAAGTGTAGTGCATTACTATTTCTGAGGACTTGGATTATTGTGGACTTCTTTTGACTATATAATGTACAATTTTAATATTTGGAAATTGGAATAGAAATAAAAAGCGACATGAGGAAGAAAAAAATATATAAAAAACACATTACCTTCGAGTTAATTATGACGCATATAATTAGCATTCGGCTGCTTTTATTTCACAGCGAACAGAACATATTTTCCACTCGCTCGCTGACGCTGAGACTTCTTTCACTTGTCGGTCTCCGCTATAATACACGCACCAACAAAGAGATGGAGTTAATTTTATGCGTGCATTGAGACTTAATTAACGTTTATATAAATATGAAAAGCTCATTCGATGGGAATATTCTAGCAATTAACGCCTGATGCTACTTACAACGATGCGCTATAGGTGTATTGAAATTCTATTGCCGATAGCCCATTGGCTTACAGCTCGCCCACAATGCATTACATCTGTGCATCGAGAATGGGTGCTTTCTTGCATTATGATGAGATAAACCGTATATGTATTGGATAAATGTTAATAAAATGACTGTATTTATCAATATAAACATTCCTTTATTTGTTTATATAGTTATAGGTGAAGAGATAAGTATATAAGAAAAAAGAGATACAAAAAGTCGTTCATAAGCTCCGTTACTTTATTAGGTACGTTTGACAGATTTAAATTTTTTTTTTACAGTTTAGTTTAGAAATCGGAGCTTTAGTTTTCATATCTTTATAAGTACAACATTATTCTAGTAGGCATAATTTTAGTGACTGATAATATGCCGACTCAATATTTAGACTTTTAATAATATAGTTATTTATTTTTTTGTAAAGCATTTTGCTTAATAGACTCTCACTCACGGGTTTTTTGCAAACAAAACGAGAAGAAACGCGACTCTATATAGAGACGTTTACTAACAATTCTTATTAGCGAAAAACATTTTAGACCCACGTGAATTATTAAGGATGTAGAGCTATTGATCAAATGTAAAATTGAATGTATTCTTAAGTAAAACAACTAAAACTTTTATAGCACGAATACGTGCAAAGTTAATTATAATAAATTATAAAGTGCGAGCGTGCTAGATCAAAGGTGATGAACACATTTCCATAGAAACCTGACCGCGCATAAACCAGCGCTAAGTGATACTGAGGTTATCATTTTTGGGGTATTATTTTTATTTCTCACTGAATTATTTATATATTAGATATATTTATTAATTGTAATTAATGTAGAGTGGAATATTTATGTTTAGTTTATGTAGTACACAAATTGTAAATTATGTAGAGGCAAAATTAAAATTACAGATATTGCAAAGGTTGAAAATGAATTTTCAGAATTAACACAATATTACGATAGGTAAAAATAATTTTTGATAATATACGTAACATCTGCAAAATAAAACTAGTTTGCTATTTAATTTCGAACTAAAAAAACACTGTTTACGCACAACTGATATATTTGCTCAGAGAGAGTTCTGAATCCTTATTAATGTCATCTATGGGCCCATGACATGCTTTATTATTAGTTTTTTTTTGCGCACACGACCGTATCACCCCTAATGAAGGGTTGTAACCCTTACTTAAGCGTTATTGTCGCTGGACAACCCTCTCAATAACCAAACAATTTGTCATCGATCTCAACGGGGTATTTTGACTACGAATTGAGTCATTCATTTTACAGTTAACGTCACTCACAGATCAATCTTAAATAATGACATATTTTTTGGATTATAATGCAGAATTAACAAGCGCACGCATTCCATTAGAGTTCAATTAGATATCTCCATCGTCACAGAATTAGCAGGTTTTAGATATGACAAGATGTTTATTTTGTAATTCACTAGAATATTATAATATTTGTCCTTTTAAAGTGACATGCTCTACCTTCAAGCTGTAAGCTACGATTCGATGAGAAAGATTAGCGTCAGTGCCATTTCTAAAATCTAAAAAGCGAATAACGACGACACCGCGTTCCCATGGATCGAGCGCGTGGGGCGGTATTTTATATAGGCAGGGATTGGGTGTTCAGTGGCACTGTCAAACGAGAGCTCATTGTGTGCACACGGACGGCTATTTCATTAGTGCAACATTACAGTATAGTTCCGAAATATCGAAGACATAAAAACAAGAGTAGGTGGGGTCTGGAAACGCCGCACGCCCCTCGGACTTTTTTTCTCGGCGTCTGGGCGGTGCGAGAACACGCCTCACGTCCCACACGCTCGAACGCACCGACATGAGCGGATAAAAGCGCTATAGATAACCCAACGGCCTCGCGCCGACGGTCCATACGTAAACAAACAATTCCAAATCGTTCTAACTCTCCAGTGACACAACTCAACTCAGTGACCTGAGAAACAAGCAGTCCTCTGCCAAATTACCCTCGAAGTTATGGTAATAGTCATTCGTTGATACGAAGCTCGATATATTGAACGATTACTATCAAAGGATGCCCCCAAACCTGTTTTGAGAATTTCGAATGGATTTAAGTGAACATGTAGCGATCTGTGCGCCAGTGTCATTACTGTTTTGGAACGATATTTTCGCGGCGAAAACTAGTGACAAACTGAAACGATGAGCCCGCGACAGGATGCAGTGCTGCCAACATGAAGCTGCTAGTTTATGGTGACAAATACAGAATGCAGAAGATATTTCCGACGGCCATAGTTATTTTGCTGATCCTGTTATCAAATATGGCGAGGTGAGTTTAATTATATTTCATTATTTGAAACGTAATTGATATTTGACAATTGTACAACGTAATTGATATTGCCGAAACAATATTTGACAAAATGTGAACGTGTCATTAATGCAAATGTTCACTAAGAATTACCGTCCATTCAGTTGCATTTTGCAGGAATTGCACGAGGCCAAAAAATCCAAACACCAACAATGAATTAACATAACTAAGTTTCAAAATTTCTTCATCATGATTTTTATTACGTATACCATATAAACAATCACTGATTGAACACCAAGGTTTTATTTCTAAGCTAATTTAAACTAAGCTGTGTTCACAGAATATGTCCAAGCTTTTATACGTGAAAGTGAAGAAAATGGTTTTGTTGAAAATCACCAATACTCCTTCTATTCTGTTTTATACTGATATTTATAGAAAGTGGACATGTTAAAACTTGTGGCTATATAACTTAGTACATGAAAATTACTACGTAGTATTCGAAATACTATTCTCAACCCGCATGCATAGCGTAGGGATTATGCGTAAGGATTATAACCCCTCAGAGGAAGCCTGTGTCCAACAGTGGACTACAATACTGACGATGATGAAGATGCGGAATACTAAAACTTTATATATGATTAGTTCTAACATTCACAAATCACAATTGCCTGTTTCAAGTAGTTCGATTGTCTGTTTGAACATTGAGAAAAAAGTAAAATAAAAACCATCTTTAATGCATTTCTGAAACATCACCATAATTAATTACGTGTAACAATGAACGATACAATTGAATGAGCGTCACAAATAATAATAACTTCTGTTTTACACCTTAAATTTCAATCATATATTAACACAGAGGGAAGAAACTAACTCTTAGACACAGCTCACGGTTTCTCGGAGTCAGGGATCTCTGAATTAAATGTAACACATGTTATGATCAATGGAAAGTTTTGTTATCATTATTATCAATCGAGATAGTCAACCCTTAATCGCCCCACTGTTAGACACGGGTCCCCTCTCAGAATGAGAAGAACTGAATGCAGACTGTCACACTCATAAATTGTGGGTTAACGGTCTACACACACTTGCTATAACATTATAGAGAACTTTTATGTGTACAAGTTTGGTTAAAATGTTTTCCTTTTCTATTACAACAGTTGACATCTTGAAAACACAATTATTAAAGTGATCCAATCCCAGACTTAAATCCACGATTCCCAAAGAGGGAAACTGAATTCTATGCTACAAGACTATTACTGCCGTTTAATAATTATGTTCAATAATATAAGCGACATTTTTAATCGTCAACATAATTACTAATTAATTGAAACATATTAAGATACTCGAGGTATGTTATGTTCAAACATAATATGCACTATTAATATTACCTACTTAATCTCAAAGTTCTGTTAAACAATAAGTAGGTACCTACCTACAAAGGCATAACAAATCACGACCGTGTCACCACTCCCTGCAGCCAATGTAATTGTCAATCTCAAATTGCAATGTACATTTGATTCTCGCTTTTAATTCCTAGGCAATTAGGCATTCAATTGTGTACGTGCACACACTTTAAAATTTTCAACTAATCGCTCGCAAACGAGCCTGATACAGTTGGGGGCGTCGCAATGAATAACAAACGAAACATCACGACACTAATCATGCAGAACGGAATAAGTGGAGAATGAAGCGCATAATGAATACTTAATGTAGAATTGCTTAGTGGCATTAGATCATATCTACAGTACGCTAATGCCAGTGTTGATGTAGATGCGTTTAATGTAAGCAAACGTTTCAAAATTCATTCCCTCCATGTCTGCTGTATTGAGGATTGTTACATTTGAGTTAAGGAATTCTTGGAAATTTTATCAGTCCTTTCATGTATTTTAAGTACCTTGTAGATCTCACCTTTTTCTTTCTGATTACAATCGGTCACACTGTCCATAAAGTTACGTTTTTAAAGGTTAAGTTCCAACCTATACAAGTTCTGTTCCATCCCTTCGCTACGACTTTAAAAACTCATTTTAAAAACTCTATATTGTTGTAATCTTTCGCTTCTAAATCATGTAGTATCTTTAAATTTAAAGAGACTGTATGTACAAGTAATTAGTTGTAATAATATATGTAACAAACAGTAAGGATCTATGCATTAAAAAAATTAAATATTTATGTCTAAACTTTTATAAAAAGTTTTATTTCTTATTTTTGTTACAGTTACTTAATAAACAAGTTGTTTTATAGTTCTAAAGCATAATAAACCATAAATACCTGGATAATAGAGTATCACAATACCTCTACATTTTTAAATTTGAATGAAAATAATAGTAAATTAAAAAATTTAATTACACTTGCCTGTACTTAAAACACGGACCCAAGCATAATATATCTGAAATTTATTACAGAGTAAGTACCTACTATTAACATTTGTAATGAACATAAATTTATAGAAACTCAAATGAGCGGTATGACATTCAAACCGCTCACAAATACATTAGCGAGCTTACATATTCCATTCAATGTACTAATGTTGATAATAAATGCAAATTTAAAAGGTGACAATTATTTGTTGGGCCACCCAATGGCGCGGATTTACGGTGTATGCAAATCGGGGCGATATGCCACTGCGCGGGAATGCATAATTGCCGGCTCGTTGTCGCGTGATTGATATTCATGCGCCACGGACTTAGTTGTGTACTGGACTAGACTCTACATGTCTGCGCATGTAGAGCGCAGTTATGTTTACGGATCGCGTAGTAAAAATTAAATTTTATCCTTTTTTTTTGTTAATTTTTCAATACTATTTTGGGCTTTTTATTTTGTAGTCTATAATCCGTACAAAATATTGTTCAATAAATTCAGAAACAAAATGACAGCAGGTTTTCCCTTAATATCGTGCTTGAATAAACACATAGTGAGAGCCAAAACAAAAAGTATATAATGTGATTCGAGGGATTCGTACTTGATATTTTTGAACATACGTACGTAACATTACGCCTCTTATCTCCGAAGAGGTAGGCAGAGGAATGTAGAACACTCTCATTTTTGAACATTTTTGCATTCCGCCACAATTATAATCGATCATCCGCCATTTCGTTTTAGTTCTGACAGAGTGCACTTTTTATCAAAACTGATACTATGCACCATTTTTTGATAGATTTTACTAATAAACAGGCAATACCCATTGAACTACAGGAATTTATCACCACTCTAAGTCATCACGCTGTCTATCAGGATTCGCAGGAAACTGTAATATGTACTTTTATCCTCACAGACCTGACGTTATTCTTCTCCTTTCATCACTCTCTTTATACATGTGCGGAAATTTCAGACTCTGCTAACATTGCACCAGCATGTGATCTAGTTGATCAAGACAGGTGAGTCTTGGCCTCCCTCCGTACCTTATGTAATATAATGTTTAGTCGACATTACATTTCTTACTTTAAATTTTCTCCAAATACATGATGCTAACAACAGCTAATATACTGATGACGAAAATAAATAGAATTCATAATTCATTCATAATGTTAACTAATTTAATTCCAACACTGCATTAAAATAGTAGTAATTCCGCATTAAACATAGAAGTTCTCAAATTAATAATGTCCCAAATATTGAATCCTATTAAATGTTAAAAAAAAATTCAAATATTATTAACGAAGTTGTTAAGATACCTTTTCTAGTTTCTATATATCTGAGTATATTGCTATGAATATTGATGGAGCTAGCACGAAGTCGGTAAATATTGTTGTGAGACGAAGACATTATGTACAACTATTAAATGATAAATTGTCGGACATATTCACAACTGAAATGAACAATAGATATTCGGAATATAATAATGACCATACCAAGATAACAATAACTAAATCTTTAAAACATGTATCCCTATCTTGCCAGTTTGCTGATTACACGCAACGTATGCAATATATTTCTCTATATATTATAGCTAATTGGTTTCGTAGTTTAAAAAAAATATATTGGTAAGATTAGGATAAATGGCAGATAAGACTTGGTTGATTATAGCATTTATATATTTTAAAACAATCACTTATATTTTAAACATTATTAAAAAGAAGAGAAAAGTTCATTGGTCATAATATATTAAAAATACTGCCTCGTTGGTCGTGTTTGTTGCGAATGCGACTGCCGATCGGGAGGTCCCGGGTTCGATTCCCGGTGTCGAACACTACAAAATTTTCTAATTTAGATTTTCTA
>DWDW01002484.1:0-10187 GCA_018245635.1 Mimoniades versicolor eupheme
AGTAACATTTTATATAAAAATGTTTTCCCCGAAGCTGAGATCAAAGGCCGTACGACATATAATTTAACAGGCCGAATCGTTTGATGTCTATTAACAATGTTAAAAAATAATTTAAAAAATTTGTCGCACTAAGCATCTCGAGTGGTTTAGATGTTAACCCCCTACAAGGTCGAGTAGAAGGTACACAGCCAACCACGAACCTGTGATTTTAAAAAGTTATTTGCATTTTGAATATAAGACATCATTTGCTAAACCCCGAAGTAAAACATTGTGATACACAATGTACCCTTAAAAAATTCTACAAAATATTACCAAACCTACAGTAGCCCAGCATAATAGACGAAGCCCTTCTCATTAATAGTAGAAAGGTAGAAACTCAGCCCAGCGATGGAACGATAGACTGGCGAAGGTGATTTATACTAGGATTAACGTACACACTATCGAACTGTTGCTCAATAAATAAAAATATTTCTGTAACCAAATTAGGAACGTAACATCACACCCGTAATCGCCGTGCAGGTAGGCAGAGCAATGTTGTACTTTCCCACGTTTCGCCAATTACGCTTATGTCCCACTATGGAATAGGTGGTGAGTCTATTGGCATACACTGGGCGCATATCCAGACTCTACTAGTTACAAAAATTCAGTAGTGTCCGACTCAGTAGTCGCGCTTGCAATTAATACATCCAAGAAGGCAATCAATTAACTAAAATTTTTAAGTAATAAAATTTCTAATAAAAAGTTGTTTTTCATCATATCTTAAGTATATTTACTAATATTTATTGCAATTATTTGTAGACTGAACTTTATGGACATATTAGGGATTGTTTTATATTGAAACCGCAACCGTTAGAAATTAAACTCAGCTTATACATATTATTCCCTCCAAATCTTTTTAACATCTCTTATCAACGACAACATAGTACATATATTAGCCCCATAAATGTTGACAACCCTAAGCGAAGAGAAACATTTAATCTTATCCTTATTTAAGTGTCTATGTGTGCTTATGTAATTTATTTAACTGGGCCACAATTTATTTGTTTGATATAACAACAAAGAATTTGGCGCCCAAAGTGGTGCTCTGCTTATAAACATAACTGATGCTATTTATGTTGTAAGCGTTGTAGTCTAGATGAAAATCTTCTGTTAAGATAAAATTGCAATCTGCGTGTAAAAAATAAATGAAATTTGTTTGTGTTGCGCGATAAAGCCGACTTGAATTACACTGGCTTCTGTAATTATGGAAAATGGCAGCCAGCGTAATTTGTTCAGAAAATGCTCTTTTTTATAGGTAACCAAAATGGTAGACAATGGTAGACAATGGTAGACAAATTTGCGAAAGGAAGTAATAATACAAAGTAATCTAATAAATCTGCTTCCGTAGAATAAAGTTTTTTGGCGTCTATACGAGTAGGTATTACTATAATTTAATGATTATGATAGTAAAGATTAAAATACCCTTTTCAAATTCAAATTCAAATATATTATATTTTAATACGATTTTCCTATTTCTATTATTACTATAACACGAAATGGATGGCAATAGGCCTACCACCCATTTAGGACGTAAACGTAACTGGTGAAACGTGGGAGTGTTCTACATTCCTCTGCCTACCTCTTCGGGGATGACAGGCATGATGTTACGTTTATTCGTGTTTACCAAACAACGTAAAATACTAGTGAGGTGTTACAACAGCTTGTAGTGAAGCAAGACGGTTCATGGAATATTCTGGCTGCACTTGCACTGCTAACCACATACAATTTGACAAGTTATGTTTTGTCGGACGAGTTATTAAATTTGGACCTTGTCCAGATTATGGCCAGGATAAATCACGATACCACATTAATATTTAAACGCAACAGTAGAAGCATTGCTCTTTTACAGCAAAAATGAACGTCCTGCCTTTTATATAAAGTAGTAAAATTGTAAAATGAGTAAGTTATCACTAGATTATAAGATAAACGCAGTCTAAGATGCAGCACAAACATTCTGGAAGATTTCCAAGATAGTCTTCCGAACGGTATTAGGTTAATGCACTACGCGTTCTTTCGTCTTTACTCTAAGGTGCTCCGACTACAGTATATACCGATTTTATTTCATACTATTTTCGTGCTGTCCGTACAAATTTTCTTCCAACGCATGTTTTAAAATTACGTATATTTCATTCGCGTAGTTGAGTTTTAGCAATCAATACTATCATCAAAATTATTTTGAATCAGCGCACATATCATTTCCAATGTATGTTTTAAAAAAATGAAGGATTTAATACTGGTATCTTTTGGTATCCTATACAGAGAACCACCATAATAGTAAAGAGCATAATAGGTAATATAAAAATGCAAAGGACATAATATAACAGACGCATAAAAAGACCACATTTGCAACGGATGGATGACATCAGGTAACAGCAGGTGAAAATTGGATACAAGAAAGAAAAGAGTAAATGAGATTAAAAGAGACCTATATCAGATGCTTGAGCAAGGCTATATATGTACATAAAGTAAGTTGTAAATGTGACTGCAGTAACAATTTAACCTCGACCGACCTACAACCTATAAGTTGTATCCACACGACAAAAAGTTCATTATATGTCGTGGTCGCAAAGATCGAATGTTCCCCACAAGCCGGTAGAACGTTTGCGGAATTATTAACGAGGAAATGTGGCGCGGTGTGCACTTTAATATCATCAAGGTTACCAGTGAAGGTGTTTCGCATAGTTAAGAAAATATTTCTCATTACAGTGGCGCGTTTAGATCAGGGCTCCGATTAAATCAGCGATTATCTTGTATGCAGTTGTTTGACATCGCGGATTTGAATTCACTTAACAATGTCATATCATATCCTGTAAATTTGATATTGTTTATGACTATATTTTGTTGTGTTTTCGTTGAATTTGTTATGTACTTTGCTGTTATTATTATATTATTATTCAATTTAATACACCTCTGCTTATTTTTCTCTACAATATACATACAAAGGACGAGTTTTCGAATGGTGCATGATTTCTCGAGTTTTCGAATGGTGCATGATTTATGTATAGGATTATTTCGTTCCTTCACTACGCTCTATAAAAATTATTGACATATAAAGGAAGTAAATGTATTCAAAAGTGAATTTACCATAACTCGTAATGAATCGCTCATCTTCAAAGCGCGAATAATACCAATGCCACAAGCAATATTGATAAACTGCGCATAACATTTGAATTTGCGCAGATATTAACATTAATGGCGACTAATAATAACGTTTGCGTAAAAGTAGCACTATTCCTTATATAAACAGCATGTTTTCATATTATTATATAGCGGTGTTGGATCGAAAAAACTAGTGTTGGCAAAGTTCCCTGAAACATATACGCACAGCGGAGAAAAATAAAAACAAAAGTCCATCTACGTATCGTTGTCGAGATATTTCATTGCGATGCAGGACATTTATCATGGAGAGGCGTTTCAGCTGACGCCACTGTTTTATTTTGCAAAAATTACTTGATAGGTGAGTCGATAAATAGGTTGAGTGACAACTGACGTCACACCTTAGTATTAGCAAGAAGAAGTTTGTATAATAACAAAAAACAGTTCGCAGTATTTTTATAAAAATATTTAAATTTTTACACATCGTAAGGTGCGGTGTGAGGTGGCCTATTTTAGCACTTATCAACTGCGTTAGTATAAAAAGGAATGTTCATTGATCACTTTTTATATTATATACAAATATAATGCGCTAATTTTACATGTAAGGTAGAATTACCACAGGCAGCTGTGTTTACGCCTCGATAGCACACATATATGTAGAAGGTTATTTTAAAATGTACAAACAAAATATTGAAACGGTACGTAGGCACTGAACGGAAAACATCAGAGTTATTACGCATCGTCCAGTTTATCGCAGTCACAGTGAGGCCCAAGACGCAACAAAGAACTGGTGACTAATCTACGCACTGACTCACGCTAGTACTAAATCAGTACAAACGCGGCACAGACTCGATATAGTATGTCGTTTACTCGACTAGATGTCGTTTTACATCAGTCTAACTGCACTTATCCATCAAATATATTATATGCCTTATTATATGTATACTTATTATATGTATACTAAAATATGTCTACTAAATACACTTTATATTTTATTTATATAAAAGTCCAATAAATAATTACATTTTAAAAATAAATTGTTTAGAACAATATCTGGAACCCCAAAACACTATCATATGTCAATATTTATATAATCTACTAATATCAAAGAATATGATACGAAATATACAGGTATATTGCAGGAAAGGGATATTATTAAAATTCATTTGTCTGCCACACGCATGCACTAAATCGATACGAACATACCGCAGGCCTGAGAACCAGCTCGCATGGTGTCACGCTCCCTGGACAAAGAAAAAGGTACCGATACGGACAATGACTGTCTGAGAATGTACATCGCCACCCTAACTTGAGCCGCCCCACCTTTTACATACGTACAAACGATACAGTGAAAACAATACAGTTCATCATTCTTGTTCATTTGTTGCACACTTTTAAAATAAATGTATTCAATATCATTATTAGCCATTAAAGACGTTATATCATAGTCATATTTTCCTCAAGGCATTATATTCGGGTCTCCTCTCAGTGTGAGAAGAGTTGATTATAGTCTGCCCGGTATACGGGTTAAATGCGTATTGATATAATTTACAAGTTTTACAAAACAGTTAAAAAAATATATTACAAACATCGTAACGTACACACCAATTGAAACATCGCGATACTATAAAACCAATATTTCTATAATCGTAAAAACCTAGTATTGGTATAAATAATTGTCAAAGTGAACCCTCAATTAAACGTTGGGTATTAGAAGTAACGAGAGTTTAACAACAACGTGGCTGATAGCTGGGAGGTCGAGTGATACTGGGCGGTGGGCTGGGTGAGGGCAACGTGAATGATGGGCAACCATTCCCATGTCCATCAAACGATTAGTTGGTTGTGAACGTTTTATTGTTGAGGCTTCAGTTTTTTCTCGTCGTCATCGTGAGGCTTGTAATGATTACAATTTGTATCTGTAATAGATTATTGTCCAGTGCAATGAAAGTAATCAAAGTATGTAAAAAACGTAACAGTATTATTCGTTGATTGATATAATGATAATGAAGCTATTCTTAATGCTTAATAAATATAACTGACATTTATTAATAAGCAAATTAATTTATTATTTATATTATAATATTTAATATAATTATTAGTACGATTCATTAACAACAAAGACATCCTGAAAAGCGTTCTATACGTTTACATACATTCTCTTCTAACGCATAGTTCTCGTGTTGAAAAAATATCGTTACGATTTATATAGGTACCTATATGTCAGATATATGAGTCATCGCTAGGGAAACATTTAATACATTAGCCAGCGGACTACGAGTAACTGTCAATCTATAAAAAGTAAAAATGGTGGCATTACCACTCATACAGGCGGCGGTCGCCCCAGCGCACCGCTAATTGGATGATTGACTCTAATTACACCCAGTCCGGGCCTTTTGTTGTACCAGCCACGGTCCCATCAACAGCGAGTACACGCGATATAGTCGTTTGACTGGCAGTTATATTTGATAGCGACATGTTTTTTTTAATACAAATGAAACAAAGAATAAAGTATTTAGTGTTAAAGTCCTATACTATGCTCCAAAAGCTTGATGCAATGTTACACACGCTTTGATAAAGTCTAAAATATTGTATAAGTCCATAATATGTATATGTTGTAATGAATAGAAGTGCTTAACCAGTGAAACGTGGGAGTGTTCGACACTCCGGTGCCTACCTGTTTGTGGATTACAGGTGCGAAGTTACGTTGTAATGAAGAGAAATGTAATAAAATAGAAAATGGCATTTGCGCCGTATATACCTATATTATATATATTGCAGATGTACATGTTAATTTATATATCCGACTTCATAGTCAGTATATCATAGCGCGGAGCGATCAAAATGAAAATTTATAGCGCTCATCAACATTAATTTATCGTTACACTACTGGACGTTGCTCTCGTCAGAATTAATGATTGAAACTTTAAATCCATCGTCTGTGATGCTAACTGT
This sequence comes from Mimoniades versicolor eupheme, assembly GCA_018245635.1. Lineage (NCBI taxonomy): Eukaryota > Metazoa > Arthropoda > Insecta > Lepidoptera > Hesperiidae > Mimoniades > Mimoniades versicolor. The sequence continues at coordinate 6,088 of DWDW01002484.1, forward strand.
GAAACAATGTTAGCTCCCTTGTAATTTACACATCGCTCTTCTCTGTCCCCGGCATAGTGTAGCATGTGCCTATCATAAGGATGTGGTTTAACGGTCGCGTTCGCCCCTTGTAACATGAGAAAATAATTTATTTCTATTATAGGCTCTCTAATGTGTGTCTACAGAATAACCTTGTTGTTCAAAATAGAATGTCAATTTATATGGTTTAGACAATATTGGAAAAAACTGTATTGAAAAAAGTGAAATTTTTGTACTATTTGAAAAATATATCAAAACAGTTACACTAATAAATCAAAGAATACCTATTTTTCTAATCGAATTAAATTTCTAATCCAGGAATGTTGTCTCAGTGTATCGTTATTGTAAATTGTATTTCGACTTAAAACATTTGATTTTTCTCTCGTCAGTAACATTACAAAAAAAATAAGCATTTATATTCCAATACAGAAATGCTAGCCTAAATATTGTCAATAAAAAAGTACTTACGTAAAAAATATTAATAAACAAAACCAGATTTCTAAGCCGATATCAGTGTTAAAATTTATGTTATAAATATGTTGTATACGTTGGTGTTTAAGTGATTCCAATATCCGTTAATGCAAATTGATTTTGTTACATAAAAATTTCTTTAATCCTTATTGATATCAGGGTTGCCATAGTAATGAGGAATATTAATACATTGCAGTTACAGCAGATCTAAGCATGTCCCCCACCCCTCCGACAATATTGAGCAAGGTCAGTAACTGGATTCTGGCAAGACGCCGAGTGCAAGCCACATTGACCTGCAGACATGCCATTCAAAATGCTAACTTGCATCGAGGCACTAGAGCACAATTTATAATGACAATCCTACACAGATATCAACTTATTGGATTCATATGGCAGTGGAAAAGATAAGGCTCTTTTCACATCATTTAGTAGGAAATGGAGTGTTAAAAGTAATGCCGTTAAGGGTGCGTACATAAGCAAGCCGCGGTCGTAAAAAGTCGTAAACATTAGGATGAAAAAAGCAATTTTCGAAAGTGTAACTGTAACCGTCAAGAATTCAGCAACTGTGTAAACGAACCCTTTAAATCTTCTTTTGTAACGCAAATGTACTAAGGAAGGTAAATTGTACGCCGCGAAACAAAATGTTTTACATTTTCATTGTGATGAAATTCTTCTTCCGATATTTTTCTTCCTTGTTCAAGAACAAAGACTGTGGGGAAGTTGTACCGAGTTCCTTATCGAGCGTGTGGTTGGCAGACGGTACAAACACAGGCCTCTTGAACCACTTATGCCTTAAGGGGTAGTACCTAATATACAATAAGTCGCTGACAAAAAGCGAACGAAGCTTAACTAAGTGTGAACAAAGAGGTATATTTTCTATCTAAGTGGATTTAATAATAATTACATACAAATTTTTATACCGAGCATCATTTGCGGTTCTTGCGTAGATTTTTGCTAATACCAAATTTAATACCACTTTGCATTTATCGAAGAAGTTGATTGGGTATTAGTTTAAAGGACAATTTTATATAATTAACTCCGTCAAGAATACATCTCGCTACATACTTCAGCTGCTCGTTGCACCCAAAATTAATCAGAAGGTTATGTGATTTACGAATATTAAAATATATTATCGTCGATATATGCATAGACGGATAGTAAACATAGATATTACATCTATTTTCAAACACTAAAAACGGTACAAAATTACGTCGAATGTAACAAAAGTCGGATCCGAACTAATGAACAGCAGACAATAATGTACGTACGTACATATGTATGTATGTAAGTATGTATGTATGTATGTGTGTGTATGTATGAATGTAAGTATGTATGTGTGTGTATGTATGAATGTAAGTATGTATGTAAGTATGTATGTGTGTGTATGTATGTATGTATGTATGTATGTATGTAAGTATGTATGTGTGTGTATGTATGTATATATGTATGTATATAAGACAATAATATTAGCCTCTCATGCTGTACTCTACTTAATTATTACTAACCGATACGCAAGAATATATTATATATGCAGAGGAAGAAAACATCAAAAAGATAGGAAGCAAAAATAAACTTTGCATGCAATATTACTTTGTAAACAATATTATTCGTTTCACTGTTTATAGCTAAGGTATATAAATAACCCAAATAGAACGGGGGAGCATAGCTCACCGTGTGAAAAATCGTTTTCTTAAAACGTTTAATGTATTCGCATTTATTTCAATAAGGGCCATGTATTTAAATACTAAAACTGAGATAACTATATGAAGTCTATGCAGTTTTTTTGCGTAATGCATGCACAACAGCAGATCTCTATCATTGTATTTTTATAGATAGAACTTTCAGCCTGCACGTCTAGAATTATCCAATCAGTCTTGGGAATTGGTTTCTTATAAGTAATATTGAACATAATCCTTAGATAAATATTAAGATATTATATTTAAAACTGTTATTTAAAGAATATTTTCTTTCTCTGACTCGTTTACCGTGTTAGTTATAAGCGCGACTGCAGATCGAGAGGTCGCGGGTTCAAATCCCAGGATTGGACTATTGGATTTTTCTAACATAGATTTTCTAATAGTGGCTAGAAGTTTGTATATTATGTGCCCGGTGTATGGGAATAGAATCACCAACTATTCCATAGTAGATCGTAAATGTAAATGTTGAAACGCCGGAGTGTACTAAACTCCTCTGCGCACCTCTTCGGGGAATACGGGCGTAATGATACGTGTCATTGCTTCGTAGATGTCTATCTTTTAATGAGAAATTTATAATTTTTTCAAATTAATGTGATTCATTTATTCAATATCATGTTAACATAACTTTTTACTTGACATCTGTGGGGAACTGAAATACCATATGAAAAAATAATCAACTTCCTGTGTCCCGCGCCAATGACATGTTAAATAATAAAACAGTTTAAAGTACGTCGCATTGATCTTATCAGGAAAAATAAAATACCATATATAAGCGATTCAATTTTGTATGTTATCAATAGGACATGATTTCTATATCAATATTGTACAGGTGTTAATCCAAGTGAAACGCGATAAACGCATCAAATTTAGTAGTCCATAACGAGGGAACTATTTGTGTTATTACCAGTTAAATACCACGCGCAGAGCCGAATATACCTACGATACAGCGCGGGTTGATCCGTAATCGATTTGATCCGATACGCAAAATTGAAACGTATAGATGAATCGGTCTGAGTTTAGTTTCAATGTAAATGTTGAAGTAATGAGTCAGAAGAGGTCGTCGCAAACGGAGCTATAATAAGTAAATATTGTAGCATAGCTTGTAATCACACATTATAATATACATGTTATTATGGCATTACTATCGTGTATAGTAGCTGACTATAAAAAAATATTATCGCACAATATATTAACGCATAATATCTGCCTGTGATAACTTTAATACGTCACGCACTTTTTGATTCAAGACGGTTTTCGCGCGAGTGCTTTTCGTGAGTGAATTTTACTAGGTAGAAATATATACATACCTATATGTAAAATAAGTATATATTTCTAAATACGTATGTAGCACATGTGGTATTCAGCTCGAACTACCTCAACCAATAAACTGAAAGTCAGCGTAATCTGGCTCCTGAAATATACGACAGAGCATTACTCTACCTAACCTTTTACGTCACCTAGCTGCTCCCAATAGCGTTTATATTATATACGGAGTATACATTTTTGTATCATTTCTATATAATTTGAACAACCTATTTTGAAATAGCATTAGGTATAAAGTCCTGTTCTATTTTATTCTTTCCACGTCTTAATAATACGAAAGATTTCCGGGGAGAAACAGGTTTATTTATGATCTGATTGTGAGTACGAATTAAGGCAATCGGTTACTATTATACATATGTATATATGTAGGTATTTTGATCAACTCGTTGGTCGTGTTGCTTGCAAGTGCGACTGCCGATCGGGAGGTCCTGGGTCCGATTCCCGTGTCGGGCACTATTAAACTTTTCTAAATTCGATTTTCTAGTAGTAGCTCGGAGTCTGGATACGTGCCCGGTGTATGGCAATAGGCTCACAATCTATTCCATAGTGGGACGTAAACGTAACTGGTGAAACGTGGGAGTGTTCAACATT
>DWDW01002485.1:0-10186 GCA_018245635.1 Mimoniades versicolor eupheme
TGATCGCAGGAAGTACATTTACAATATTTGTATTGTAGAGAGTACATGAACGTGTTATAGAGAGTACATTAAAATAGAAAGTACACGAAAGGATACAGAGACTACATCAGAGTATTATAAAGAGTATACTGGAGTATTCTAGAGAATATAGTGGAGTATTGCAGGGAGTTTCAGTGTAAATTACTTTGAAATTACTCTTTTACTCTGGTATAAATGTACAAAAAGATAATTTAATGATATAATGTTAGACACAAGTTTCAATTAGAGCAAAAATTATTGAATTCCATCCAAACAATAAGAAATACCTAATCCCTGAAGATATAGGCAGAGGAGAGTACTTCAGTCTCACGTTTCACAGTTTCTTTTATGTCCCTATTACAAAAATCAAATAGTGCCCGACCCGGGATTTGAACCCAGGACCTCATGATCAGCAGTCCAGCTTGCAACGAACACGACCAACGAGACAGTTTTTGTTGATTATTATAGACATATGAAAGCAGATCGTGAGCTAAGTGGCGTTCTATTGGAGACGTCTATATCCATCAGTGAACGGAATTAGACTAATGATGATCTTGATGAAAGCAGAATCCCTGAGAAGCTAAAACAATACATTAACGCGAAAATCAAAAAGGATCGCCGCTCGGAAAGAAATATATCTTGCAATTTATAAATCTTTCCTTTGAAGTATACTTAATTTAGACCTGTCTGGCTGTCATTTTATAGTTTGAACATCTCTACAACGTGAAAATAAATACAGTCGAGATAACAAGCTTTGTGCTAAGTATAAAAATACAGGACGTATAAAAGTGAACATTATTTTCCCTAATCCTTTACCAGTGGTCGATTCTCGTATTAAACAGATCTGGGTGGTACCCGTTAATTCAAATTTCGTATTCAATTAATTTTCATCCCTTCACAATGATACTAAGCTCGTACTGTTCCTCGAATATCTTATGTTCATTGCTCATTTGATGCGATGCGACGCCCGCATAAATTTCAAAAGAACGAATCACGTTTAGCGAAAATGAAGATTGGATTACATGAACGTCTTTATATTTGATATATATATAAAGCTCATTATTGTTGACACCATGTCAACAATAATGAGCTTTATATATACTTCGTTTGATAATATTTTAATTACTCATTTTTTTTTGCGCTAACGGTCTTATTAAATGCGGGCGCAGTAATTGAACAAGCTAAGTAGCACTGATTATATTTATATATGTAAGCTCAGTTAGCACAGATTAGTTATCGTTTCGCAAACTAGGAATACACTCATTATAGTTTTGGTTTGGTACTTTTTTTTTCATTTCAATTGCCAACATTGAAAAATTAGGAATAGATGAATTTTATTATAATATTCGTTTTGTCGAGTATCGGTACTTTCTATTCATGTAGATGATAAATTGTTTTTATATTAGTATAATTTATCAAGCGTGTATTAATCAAAATCAATGAGAGCAATTTTGAGTTAGCACTTTGGCCATAACTATTACAATGCATTGTGTATCCAAATAATCTGAGATATACATATGTATGTACCTATGTATGTGTTTGTCTATATTTGATTACGTATACTTGATAGCCAGGAAGATAACAGTATTGGAAGGATTATTAGGAAACCGATGAAAAATTGAGCTTTTCAGAAAAAAACTAAATTTTCCTCCTCGCTTGCTTGCATCTTAATTGTCTTTCTTATTCAGATCAGAAACAACAAAAGTTATGTAAATCGGATGTGGTGTTCGGAAGTTGCTATGCGGTAGACAAGCACATTATGCGTAGCGACATTTTGTAACAAGCGATTCAACTAAACCAGTACCAATTGTATGTACATACATAAAGTAGAAGATTTAGGGCTGTGTATTAGTTTATAGTGTTATACACCTCTGTTAGAGAGATACGTTTTATACAAAGGCACAGTAGGCAATTCGCAGCCAGAAGAAGCAATTTGAAACGCTCACAGCTATAAATGTAGATAAACATCTAGGGATATCTTCACACATAATCATCTTATACCAAACCAGGCAAGGCCTGTGCTATGGTAACCAGATGCCAAATAAACTTGTATACGAATAGAGGTACATATAGGTACATATATGTAAAACGTATAGTTTCATAAATACTTTTTTAACCCAGTCTAAAAAATACACGTTATACAAATACAAATATCTATATGTATATATATATATATATATATATATATATATATCAGTGTCATGTTCATAAATAGCAATTGCTACCAGAACGAAACGACCACCATTAACCAAGAGCAACGACCTCGAGCCATTTCTTAAGTAAAATTGCAACGTCAAACCATTTGTCAAACTTCACTTTTATTATAATCCGCGCCTTGATTGCAATCATGACTAATGAATTGTCAATAAGTTGCCTGTAAAAGAGAATACGTTGCAAGGTATTTAAGACGATTATCGCGAAGACTCCATCCATGGAGATGTCACTGGGAACCCCTCCAGCCTCGATGTCATTAATTAACAAAGCACTTAATGTAATGCGAGTAAAGTTGAATTTATCAAAGCCAGCGATAAAACAGAATATAATGATTCAGAAGCAATGCTACTACATAGTGAAACTATCGATCACGTGAAGGAATGGTGTCAAAAAGGTGAATTTAGAAGTATATTTCAAAGAGGGTAATTTTGAAACACCTCAGACAATGTAAATATACATATATTTTTAAATTGAAAAATTGACTTAACTGTTAAGGTTTATATTAATTTTGTTTGTAATTGACATAAATTTTAAGAAAAAATTAATACCAAAGCTTAGGTAAGAGCTAAGGAAGATATTCTAAATTCATTATTGGTTTGAAAGTCTTAATCTGCTACCATTTTAATTAATTTTCGTTTATAAAAAAAAAATCTTTGGATTGGTTATCATTTCTCATATTTAATATGTTTACTATTTGATTATTTTAAATATTGCTTTCCAAATATTTTCCTTTAACAAATGTTTCAGGTACACGGTCATCGAAGGCTTTTATATCAATTTCTGCTCGAATGCTGTTCTATACCTAATTGCCTGCAAAAACCAATATATTATCCAATACAATTACAATCGAGTCTTCAGTTCAGTTCATTGATTTCACGTCACAGATTCTGTGTGATTAATGGTGGTGTGTCGTGAACTCAAAAAGCATCCATTTCAGTAATTACTAGATTAAAGACAAGAGTGATGGTGTGGCAACGTATCATGCTTGAAGGTTTACTTATTGGATTCGGATTAACTGTATCATCATTACCAGTTTCATTAGATCGGTCTGTGTTGGTAATAAATTTAATTATGCTGTCGGAAACTGTTTCAGCAATAAAAGTGACAGTAAGCGTATAACAAAACATTAGCCTGCAACTGTTCATTTCTTTTGCTAAGCAATTATTAGAGTAATAAATAATAGAAAGCATATCATTTGCGATTGTTACTTTTAGTTAATTACGTTATGCTCGAGTAATAGCGCAGCTCCTCTACCTTATATTGTTTTACAACAAATGTACTACATGAATACAAAACATGCTGTACGTATTGAAAGACGAATTTCGCACTGATTGGGACACAAAGAAAACAAATTTATTAGTCGGATTAAGTGTGTCATTATTATCAGATTAATTAGTTTCCAGTTTCTCGGTAACGTTTCGTTTGTGTCGTAAGCCCTTCATTAAATACATTTGTTTGTATCGTTATAGTCTTCTGATATGTGTATACTGATTACAGTATTATGTATGTGTATAATATTCTTTAATGACAATTTTCTTGTAACTTCTTACTTGTAACTTGTAACTTTCTTGTAATCAAGTTATTCTTTGTACCTATGTATATCCTGTTCTAATGAAATACATATATTTTAATCCCAAGTGATTATGACTTCTCTAATTCGTTACAAAATAATATTGATTCTGCCTCTCTGCGTTCGTTAGAGAAATTGTTCTATATTATAAGTATATATAGAACAATAGACTATTATTGGATAGTTTTACTGTTTGCCATTAATACTGCATTCATACACAACCCTGAAGTTCACGCGTAATTTTAAATTCCAACGATCCATTGTTGTCCGTATCGAACTCTATATCTACTTCATTGCTTCTGTTTTAAGCATTTACTAGACTTGTGGCATTATTTTATAATATTGCTTCACATAATGTATTTCTATTTATTTGATGTATCGCGGTAAATTTCCATTTGGGTGTGAAATATATTCATTGAAAACTATTTTTTGTTCTATAATTTGCTCTTATTTGTCATTAGCTTGGTTAAGATATACGATTATTTTAGGTCTCTCAAGATACAGTATTAAAAAAAAATGGCTTAAATTTAAAGAGTAGTTGCACTTTATATAGATATTTATTTCAAGAGATTTAACTTATCATTGTATTAATGTTATTTGAGAAATACATTCTTATATATCTTCACGCCAGGTCTCTTGCGGGGAAGGCAGAGAGCGCAAAGTGCCAAATATCTCTATTCTTTCACAGCTGTCGTATTTGAGAAATAAATAGTAGGTATCAAGAACTAGCCGTATGTCACTGATTTAACTGGTCAACGATTAGAATATTATCTGTAATTAACATATATGTACATAATTACTTTATAGTCCGTCTCCCATTATAAATTATTCGAAAAACTGAAAAGTTGAAACATATGACATTTTAATTTTTTTTAAACCTGTATTTAATGGTCGCTTAGTTGTTTAGAATTCAGCCGATCACTCAGGGAAGTCTAAGTGGAAATTCTATCGCAACTCCTCGTTTACAAAGTTTTATGCATTCAAATCAAATATCATTTACTGCTTGCGTTTTAAGACCAGGTCAATGATTATAATGATGGTAACATAGCATTATAATCCATATATATGGTACTTTGATTTCATACTCACAATTAGCTTGAGAATTTGAAACTATCCATTTAAATACGTTTGGCAGCTATATGCATGTCAATTCCAACTCTCATCACTAAATCCGTGTGACCAAATCTGGACCACCCTATTCCAATTTCGCCGACGGTCCCCGCAAATAAGCCAAAAAGCCTCGCCCTTATCGCCCGTCGCGGTGCGTTTTTATTTTTTGACAAGTGCCATCGATAGCCGCCGCCATTGTTCCGCCGCCATCATTGCTCGTGTCCGCCACACTGGGACCAGTTCTGAATAGCTTATCTGATGCTTTTATTAAAAAATAAGACTTTTTAAATTCAAATACAGAGCTCCCAATATTAGCATTAGATAATTCTGTCTAGTTTGGAGAAAGTTGAGATTTGTTATTGTAACGATGTTCAGACAACAGGTGCAAAAAATACTTCATGGAAACATTTCGTCTGTTAATTGAAGTTCTGTTCTGATTTATAGGTTACAAAAGAAAATTCTAGAACCAATTAGCTGCTATATCGCTAATCATAGGATTTTCCACTTCTTAAATTTTGTGCATACCAAGATTTCCAAGGGCCAGTAAATAAAGTTCCAACCGAGAATATTTAAAAAAAATCCTCTCAAAATCTATCCAATAACTGGAACAATTGTGGAATAACAGGACGGGAGCAGGGTCTGCGCCGTTGGAAGCCCCCGATTCCACGGAATATATTTTGACGTATTCGATTTTGGGAATCTCTCGTTTTTTTTTCTTACTTTGCACACAAGTCGAGGACAATGCGGCGGCCGTAACGAATAAGTTGATTTATAAAAACCTACAATTCCAGAGAATTTCTCGGTAGCGAGGCTTTATGAATTTAATTGAAGAGAGTGACTAAAAATTTTTAAACAATTTGCTTGCACACGTCGTTTTTATTTTTCGGTTTCGTCGTCGGTTTTGTTTTCATCAAACTTGAAAATTTAATAACAAAAGCACTTCAAAAGAACTTACGAAAAATGAATATAATTAATAGGTAACAATGTCATTAAGTTTTCTAACAAACATTAAAAATAAACATCTTTTATTGTCTATTAGGGGTACTGAGTAGGAAACAAAGACTTACTAGACCACGTGGGCGAAATCATGGGCAAACGCTAGTATAAAATAATACTGTGATTTGTTTAGTGCGGTAATGATCGTGTATGGAGCTTTACGTACGCTGTAAGCATGCGTTTAATATAAAAAGGATAAAAATAAAACATTATTATAAAACATAATATCACGCCTGCAATCCTCGAAGGATCACTATGGAATAGATAGTGACATTGCCATACACCTGGCACACATTCAGATTCCGAGCTACTACTAGAAAATCTAGGTTAGAAAAATCCAAGAGTACCTGCCGGGACCGCAACCCGGCCTATCGATCTGCAGCCGCGCTTATAACCAACACCATTAACGAGACAGTCGCCATTAATTATTTTATAAATGAAGAGAGTAATACACGAGTAAGTCGTAATTACATATGGCTACTGCAGCTTATAGATGTCAACAAATGACCTCGAATGGGACTGTTAGTTTTAATTTCCCCAATTAGCACACGTTGTTAATAAGATTGGGGAAACGTGGGAGTGTTCTACATTCCTCTGCCTACCTCTTCGAGGATTACAGGCGGGATGTTACCTTTGTTAATAAGACGACTAGTTAGGTGACAGGACTGCAGGAACAGGGTCTGTTAGTACCACTATCCTGGCACATGCATGTCAGTATGAAAGCAATCATTACAAGCCAGTACCTCTCCAATTCGGAGTTGGTCGAAAACGTCACAATCTAATGTGCAGATGAAAACTAAACAAATTAATAACTTTCAGTTTATTTTTTCCCATTCCATTAGATCTATCGCCGTTTCTGCCTCTCATATTGTCATTTCTCTTATTTTTTATTTCAACCGCTGAATTTAGTTCCATACGTAAAATAGTGATTAAGATATCGTATTTTAATAAACACAAAAAGCAACAACAGAAACTATCAGATTTATTATCGATATTAAATTTCGTTTGGAATAATATAAATTATTGATAACTTTTAATTTTTATTCCCATCTTTCGGGACATTTTAAAAATTTTATAACATGGTCACATTAGCTACAGAGCTGTAGGCGCAAACGTTCTTTGATTTTGTTTATGGTGCGTTGGTCCTTTTATCTTTATTGCGTCGGATTATATGAGGTGTTGATTTGCTGTAGGAGTAGCGTAACTGACAAAGGATTGGATTCAACCTTTGAATCGGCGCCATTAAATAGTAATGAACGTTTTTGCATAAAATAGTCGAGTCTCAAAATGTACAGAAGCGGCGTGCTTCTAAGAAAATGATGAATTGAAAAAGAGCACGTTAGGTCTTTGAATATAGACATATTTGGCACTCGGTACTCTCTGTCTACCCCGTAACAGACCCAGCGAGACGATATAATAATAATATTTACATACTGTCACAACAAACAACTCTTTTGAGGTATCACTAATGTGTACGAGTCTCTAAAACGACAATATTAAGTGCAAATTGTCACACGTAATTGGTTGGTCTTGAAAACATTATGGAAAATTGAAAGGCGTTTGACATTCTTCCGATTGTTTTCTTTTAGATTTATAGCAAGGTATATTTAAACTGAAAAAACATAAGTCAATGTTCTCTTAGATACCTAGTCGTAAGTATATCTTAGGTGTTCTTATATTCCCACTATCTTCTTATACAGCAGCAGCCGCGAATTTGGCGAGTGCATAGTGTTGAATACAAAAGTTAACATTATAAATTTAAAACAACGCTCGTTAAAATATCAAGTTTAAAGCCCCTTACACACCCACTGCGTGCGATAGAATGGGAAGGAAAATAATTTGGTATTTCGTTATCGTTCAGTTTTGTTTCATCATTAGCCTTGGAATTTGTGTATAACTTCTGGACTTTCAATTTATAGTACATACATTATTAATAACATTCATATACATATCGTAAGCAACTTAATTTTTATTTCAGTAATTAATCTGGAAGATTTCACAATCAACATTATGCTTGCTATTGAAATATAAGTAAAGCTAAACATACCGTATAAGTAACAAAAAATTACAATAACAATAAAAACATTTTTTATTGGATGATATGTAACTGCGTAGATGTTGAATTTTTGAATAGTCTTACCGTAAGTCTACGACCACAACCTTCAAATTACGAGCAAATATCCGCAGCAGCACGAATATGACAATAGCCTTTCCGCAATATAGTTCAACATGGTCTCAACAATACACGGGTAAGTTACTTCGGATTTAAAATAAACCCGCTTGCATCCGTGACCCTGCATTTGTACTTATTCATTTATCTGCTAAATCACAAAGCCCTGGCCGTATTGTTTACACAAGTCCGTATTCACTCGTATATGAGATTTCCGCCCGCATACGTACCGCTCTCAAAAGGATCGCTCCCAAAAACCGCAGGGCAAGCACGTTTGTTCGAACGAAAGATTTAGGTGCTTTTGACTTTTTGCATGGAATTACAATTAGATTTAATTTCATATCGAGACAAAATTGACTAGTTCTTAGTTATCTATTAAACAGTCTTATATTATAACAATATACAAAAAAGATCGTAGTTTATAATTCAATCCTAAAAAGTCCTCGTAATGGAGTTTCAAGCAATTCTGTTGCTAAGTCGTTTCATAAAGTACGAATAAATATAAATAAAAATAAATACGCTTAGTCATTGTGATTAATCATGGCGTAAGAAAAAGCTAATCCTAGCTTTCTTGAAAATTGGCCGGAAAGATCTCCAGTGAACATGTTTGTAAGTTCAGATCATTTCTATGTCCAATCATAGATGATTCTCGACTACCTTGTTGATGGAGTGGTTGCGCATGCGAGTGCCGATCGAAAGGTCCTGGGTTAAAATTTCAAGTAGGGTAATTTCTAGTCAACATTTCTAGAAGTGGCTCGGTGTCAGGATTCATGGCCGATGTATGGCAATAGGTCACATATTTCATAATGACTCTTGAACCTAACTGGTGAAACGTGGGAGTGTACTACACTCCTCTGCCTACCTCTTCAATGTTTACAATAGTGATGTTACGTTTTTTTTTTACGAAAGTTTTTATTAAAATAACAAAAGTCACTATCGACTTTAAATGAAAACCTAATTTTATTGTTTGAGTTAATATCTCTGCTTTAAGTTTCGCTAATTACTCATTTAGAACATGCTTAAATACATAGAAGTCTTTAATAAAATCTAAAATTCTCTACTCTAGGTAGAGCGAAACCTTTTAATAACGTAAGTGCAGTATACATTTTACTGGTTTGTTTCGTTCGAAGCGATTAATAACTTGTGCTCGCGTTCGTCAATCAAACGAATTCGATATTGATTCGCGCCCGCTCGCCGATCGACATTCGGTCTGATAGAGTCTTAACCTACAATCGTGTTGAGTGATGAAATGACAACTGTAGTCGTGAGAATTTGTGTACAATAGAATAACTTTTCATTAATTCCCGTACACCTCCGCTGTTAGGCGTCGGTAGTACATAATTTGTTTGCTGGCCTTATACGGTGCATAATCTTTGATCGTACTAGTGAGGAGAAGGTGAAAAGGTGATTTTATTCCTATCGTCGAGGCTTTTAAACATTTTGTGTTTACCTAGTATTTACCATTAGTACATTAAACATAAAATTATTTCTATTAAATTATGTATATTAATCATGTTGTTATGGAAAAAGAAATAAACAGCTGATTTAATTACTACATAAAGTTCTAAATACGTTGCCTTTGAAGTTATATGTAGATAACTGTGTATCTAAATAGAAAAAACACAACACCATTATTTGTAGTAAATAAAAATTGAACTCACCCTTAGGCAAAAATAGAGCTTTGTAGAGTAGAATCAGTTTCTAAGAAGGAAATATGTACATTAATGATTAACACGGTTAACGAGAATAGGCAGCCAAAGCTTGATATAAAAATAATATAACCACTACAAAATAGCAGCCAAAGCTTGATATAAAAATAATATAACCACTACAAAACTATAGATCTCATTATAGGTATTAAGAAAACGGGGAGTATTTTGATTGTACATAATTATGTATGTACATATTTCAAAATTGTTGAATTAAAAAATAAATAATGAACATTACATAGCCACTCAACAACAACACGATGTTAACCGTGCAATGTATCAATTTTAGCAATAAAATTCACATCCTGATAAATGAAGATGTGATAAACGGCGCGATGATAATTATCGAGTTGGCGATTATTCGGTGTTCGGGTCAGCGACCTTGAAGGTTTCGTTTTG